>MBFT01000271.1:39202-50912 GCA_003086725.1 Furculomyces boomerangus | reverse complement strand
CACTCCATAGCCCACTGCGATTACTCTAACCCTCATTCTACAACCCTCACTCCCTAGCCCTCTAACCCCTCTCCCTAACCAGAATTTTCACGACTCTTTTAATGACTTAATTTTATTCCGTGGTAAAAACCGCCCATTAATATAGTCAGCAGTAGATTTGGTCTGATGAATAGTATAAGATCCAAGAACTTCGTCACAAACAGAATGAATCAATGTTACAATCATGTAAAACATAAAGTCGATGCTTGATTGAACTTCGGAGATTTTGGAAAATGGATTTAGTTTATAAAGTTTGACCCATCCATCTGTAAGCAAAGTTCTACTTTTTTCATAGCTGTTAACCATAATTAACTGAATAATTGGGTTTTCCAAAGGTTTCAAGTTGAATTTTAACGAATCTGAAAGAAGATCAACTTTTTGAGGTTTTTCAATTGGCAAACAGATCTCCATAAAAGAATGGTCAGAAAGGTCTTTACCAATCTTTCTTTTGAATTTCCAAGTAGCATCAATCTGATAGTTGACAAAGGCGTGGTCGGGAGTATTTCCAGGTGGCTGAGGAATCAGATGAACCAATCTCATTGCTTCACAGTAGTCATTAATCATTTGAGACCTTTCAGCTGGTCCAGAATTTTTAGATCCAAACTTTTTTCCAAAATGAGTGTTGATGTCACCCAATAAAAGCGAAATTGGCGTCTTTGGGAGCAAGAGTTTACAGCTTTGGAGGCTCATGGTTGGCGGAAAGTAAACCAATTGGATTGACTTGGAGTAGATGGTCAACGAGATAGAGTACTCAGTGGATGAAAAGTAAGAGATGGCTTGCCTGTGTTTTGGAGTAATGTAACAGGCCAAACCAGATTTCCAACGACCAAAGTCAGGTTTTGGATAAACTCTCTTTGAAGAGATAAAGAAGTAGCTACTTGAGGTTGTATAGGCGTGATCCATGAACCAAGTTTCAATCAGAAAAATCAAGTCATACTCATCATTGGATAAAAGATCAATGACTACTTTGAAAGAATCAGAGTCCAATCCACGGCAGTTCCAAAAGCCAATAAGAAGTGAAGAACTAGTTGATTGGGACATTTTGGCAAATAAAATGATAGAATAAGTTGAGAGTAAAAGTTGAGTTCAAAAGGCTTTGAAAAGAAAAGTTTAATAGAAAAACTTGATAAAAATATTATTGAAATGATTGAATTTATAGTGAAATTGGATTGGAACTTTAGCAGGTAAAAACTATTTTGTAGGTAAACTTTGTCTTTCCAATTGAAACTTCAATCTTTAACACGATTTTTTGAAAACTACTTTAATGATTCTATTGATAGTTTTTAGTAATGTCTATTTTGGAAATCATATGTTTGACCTAAATAAGAAAATCGATAGAAAATAGTTTAGCAGTAAAAAAAGTACAACTTTTCATCTGATTTCAATATTATCAAATTTGGTTAAGAATATCAACGAAATTGGTTAAAAGTAACAATAGATTACTTGATTGAGAAAATAGATGAAAATAGTTTGGCAGTAAAAATAGTTAATCATGTTCATCTGGTTAAAAAATAATGAAAATCAAAACAAAATTACCAAATTACTTATTAATTTGATATATCGATGAAAGTTGTTATAAATTTTGGGGAATCTGATTAAAATTAATGTAATACAAAGAATCAGATAATGAATAATCTTACTGTATTTTTCTTTAATTTGGTAATTGTATAACATAATTCTATCGATTGTAACAATAAAAATCTAAATATAGTCTATCAAGTCAATCAATATGACACATCAACTCATTTTGGTAATATTGCAAATCAAAAACAAACTTTTGTTGGGGAAAGTTGTATGATTTTTGTTTTAGTAACTCAATTGCTGACAAATTCAATTGTCTTACTGCTAAAATCAAAATTATACTGCCAAATTTTACTTTTTACTGCTAAATTTTACTTTTTACTGCTAAATTTACTTTTATATGCCAAATATTCTACTGAAATAATAACCAAAAAATTGTATAAAAGGTGAGCGCCCACTTTTTTTTAAAGACCTTCATCTTTTTTTTGTAAAGACACCATCTCACAGAGACCCCATCTTTTTATAAAAACCTGTTATTTTCATCACCTATTCCCAATTTTTTCCAATATTTTCACCCATTCCCCAATATTTTTGCCCCCCTTCACCAACACTATCCCCCCAAATTCCATCCAATTCATCATCTACCATGGGTCCGAGGAAAGGTCCTCCAAAATGGTACTGGGAAGTTGAACCCGCCAAAACCATTTATGAACGCTTTAAAAAAGATCGACATAAACTTGAATGCTGGAATCCCAATTGCAAATCTGTGGGCAGATTCTGCAAAGATTCGAATGGAAAAGGCCAAGGCACATATGGATGCATCAAATGCTCCGTTTGTGAAAAAAAGATTAGAGCCTCCAAGTTTTTCATTAAATCAATGAAAGGTTCCAAGGATGACCCGATCCTTAAACTTGAAGCTAGAAGTGTTCACTTTAAAGAGCCTGAAGACCCTACTACCTCCCGACCAGCCATCCCTCATGTCTTGCCATCTTCTCCTGGAGCCTGGCCATCTGATGATGAATCCGACTCCGACTATGTGGATGACGAACACACTGCTTCCGGTGAAGACTTTGAATCTGACACCGACTCTGAAGGATCTGAAGATTCTGGGGACAGATACTTGAGATCTGACCAAGAAATCTTAGTTTCTGACACTGAAATGTTGGACATTTCAACTGACCTCTTGCCACCCAAAACCTCAGCTATCCCACCCAAGACCACAGCCACCCCAACCAAAATTGAATACGCACATCCAAGCATGGGCGCAGCCAAGTTTTTTGAACTTTCTGATGAGTTCAAAAAAGAGTGCCCCGAAGCTGTAGCCAAGAATCCAATTCCAGAGCACAGCGAAGAAGACATCCCAGCCGACCACCCGGAAAATAATCAAATCCAGGTTGAAAGTTCTGATGAAGAATTTTCCACTTCCAGGTTTGCCACCCTAAGCGAGACCGAAGAGGTAATTAGTGTCCTCACTCGAAGTCATGCCGAAGAAGAGCCAGCTAAGAAGATTTTCCGCTTTGACGCTCCCAAAAGTTCCAAACGCCGTGCCCAAGACTCTCCCTGTTCAGATGAAGTTGTGACCAAGAGTTTCCTTGAGAAACAGATGGCTAGTTTTTTAACTTCCATTAAAGGTCTAGTCAACTCATCTGTAAAAAATACCACCAGATTCCCTTCTAGAATTCCAAAAAAACCCGCTCAGACTACTTCTCTTGGATTTTTCAAGCCTTCCGATCCCGTTCAGATGCCACCCAAAAACTCCGAGTCCGCTGATATTTTGGCTCTCAAAAAGGAAAATGAGCTTTTGAAGTCTCAAATTACCTCTTTGATAGCCAAAATTGACCAACTTCTTCAAACTACTTCCAAGGAAAACGCAGCTCAGAATTCCAGGGAAACTCGCCGCAACCAGATATCTAGCTCTTACATTGGAAATAAAACAATCCGTGACATCAGGATTCCCAGGATTGAAGCCATCTCGCAGAATCGCCAAGCCATCACTTTGCCGTCAAACACCGACTTTCCTGCCCTAAATTCCGACCAGCCGCTCACCAAGAAAAGAAAACCAACTTTTGCTGAGATTGCAAAATCTCAAGTAAAAACTGGTTCTGAAGCTGACATCTCAAAGTACGAAGAAGCTCTACGAAGAATAGCTGGGATCAAACCTTTGGGGACTGGGACTAAAGCTGAGGATAATCACAAAGTTGCCCGGATCTACATCCAGGGGATAAGCCGCCAACCAATTCGAGATGTCAAATCTTCCATGTTTCTTATGAAGTTTCGACTTAGTAAGATCTGGAATCTTGACTTTATTGGGAAAAGCACTGCCGAGTTCACCGTTTCCGCTGACTATGCCGCTGCCTTTGTTTCCAGAACCAAATCTTTTCCGTTCCTAACTGTTCTCCCCAAAGTCGACCCTTCCAAGCCATTTTCTGTTGATGCGCCTCTTGAAATCAGGAATAACATTAGGGCAGCTTTTCACCGAAGAATCATACGAAGTTTGGAAAATACCAAGAATCCACTATTTCAGGCCTATTTGAAGGATCTAGCCATCGAATCCAGAATTCCGATAGATCTGACCAAGATTCCAGACTTGACTGAAGAAATTGAAGTTGCCGATAATATTGAAGTATCCAAAATTTTAACCGAAAATAATACTGAAATAACCAAGAACTCCGATGAAATCGAACTAAACATGGATTTTGACTAAGATTGTACTTGGGATAAATTCACTTTGAAAAACTTTAAATTTTACTTAGATTTCTAATAGTTTTAGGTTAGATTTTAGCTTTTTCTGGTTATTTTTCGATATTTTTGCTAATTGTTTTAAGGGACGATCGTACCCAAATATATTATCTAAAAACCTATTATATTGGAGTTTATTTTATTTAAACTAGCAAAGCTAGCAACCTTAAAACTACAAAGCAAATCACTTTTATTGGTAGATTTTTATGCTATCTGGATTGAAACAATATTGGAGGTTCAAAAAATCAATACGTAATGAGCCAAAAATTTTACAATGCTTTGAGGACTCGGGCAGAAAACATGCTAAACGGTGACCATTTGGTATCTGCTATATTTTTGTATTTAAGATATAGGATACTAATTGATAATGACAAAAATGAAGCGGCTAAAAAACATCTCCTTAATATCGGAACCCAAATTACTAAGAATTCAAACATCTCCTTCAATAAAACAGATAGAATGTCTCAAAGCCAAAAAATCTACGAAAACCTCGAAGAAGCTTCAAACTTTGACAAGTTTATTAAGCTAGTAAAGTAGAATTTGAAAACAAAACTTTTCCCTAACAACAAAAATGTAGAATATTTGTTCTTTCTAAAAAAAATCTATTTCTCCACTAAGACAAAAGACACTAATATCTTGTTAAAATTTTATCAAAAGAATTTCTTAGATATTCTTTAAAATTACCAAAATTATTTTAGCTTTACAGCACACAAGTCTGATTTAAAAGTAATTTCATAGCTCTAACACTTTTATTAATTTCAAAAGAACAAGTATTTTTGATGGAAATTAGAAAAAAAATTTGGTTTCAGATTAATATAGCTTTAGAATATTTTTCCATTTTTATTGTTTTTAATTGTTCGAATTGGATGTTATATACAAAATTCAAATTTGAATTAAAGGCAAATAATATTATTTATAATATTTATATACTAAAAAAATTATTATGGATCTGTCCAATTACCCATTTAGCTGTTTAAAAATACCAATTCTATTTTAAAATCCAAGATTAGTACTTTGACTTTTTTTTGAAAAAATATTCCCTGTTTTAACTTTTCCAAGTTATTTTATTTTTATAAACCATAAATGAATACTAAGTATGCAAATACTATTTTGCTAAACTGCTTGTTTAGCAATAATTTTTTTGCGATTGTATTCATTTTTTAATATTGCAAAGAATTTTTTTTGAGTAGATCAATACTAAATATTTGTATTATTTATATATACGGTGTAGAATGTTAATTAAATTAAATATATTTAGTTTTAGAATATCTTTGATTTAAAATATAAAAAAAGGAATATTAGACATTTATAGCTAAAATAGTTTAGAAATATGAATTAAATATCTATTATTAACCAAAAAAATTACATGATATAAAAAATCACTTTAATTTTTATTAGCAAAATTTGGGAATACAATATAATTTTAAATACATAAACTACTAGTTTCTTTTCTGTTTCAAAAAATAATAAGATTTTTTTCCTCTGAAAGTTTTCAATACTCTTGCTAACAGATTTTTTAAAAACTGAATACCTGGAGGTAATGGACTTGGAGACAGCAGAATTTGAAGAGGTTGGCTTTGAGGCAACTGTGTTTGGGTTTTTCTTCAGAATAAAGCGGTTTTTACGAGATTTGGGTTCTGGAAGAAAGTCACTGTCGTCGTTTAGATTAATTCTGGGTGATTGAGCTCAACAGGAGCAGGAGGGGTGGCAACAGAAGAAGAAGAGTATCAAAAAGATATGAAAGAGACCGGGAAGAACGACCAGGAGCGCTCTAAGTCTTCCTTTTTGGCTTCGGAAGTGGATCCGGAATAAAAAACGAGTTTCTTGGAGCCTCCATATTATGATAATATCCGTGGCAAGATGTGTATTTCAGCACACGTTCCATGGTTTGAGTATGATCGTTTGGTATTTCTGGTGGCCAATCTGTTTCAGTTCAAGTTAAAGGTAGAGTGTATGTTTTTATTGAATATATTTTATTATAAAAAGGATATATATGTTGTACGTAAACATGGCCATCACGTAATTTTGTAACCTTTTCCGTGAATTTGGCCAACCACGTATAAATGTCACTCTATTTTAATTGGACGTTTAGTAAATTACGCTAATTTTAAACAAATAAAAATTGACCGTTAAAAAATCAAAATCCAATAAATTTGTTGATTATGCAATCATAGAGTCAGCTAAAAGCGCTCTCTATTCATTAATTTATATTTTACATTTTTTTAATCTCTAATTTATTAATCTTCCAACTCTGTTTAGCTTAAGTGCTAAAATATCTCAAATACTTACAAGTAGAATACTATCTACAAAGATCATACAACCCTACAACAAATCTAACTTTTGAATTCTCTAATTTCAAAATCTACATTCAAAAAACATTATCAGCTTTGAAAATTTATGTCATTCTTTGAACCTCCAGGATTTCATCAAAAAAACAACAATATACAACTAATACACTCAGTGTTCAAAGGTAACCAAAGAGCTTTTTATAACATACAAATGCCTTTAAAATCCATAGCTAATTTTAAATAACTTTTTTTAGAAATGGAAATAGAATTAAATCACAAAAGTGTTTGGAAGCTGAATACAGGAATTGACTCAAATAATAAAGCTCTGAATATAGTTGATATTAAACAGTACGCTGATGCGCTATCTGAAAAACAAACAGAGTTTTCAAAAGAAAAAATAAGAAAGCTGAAGAGAAGTTATTTTTTAAAAGGAACTGTACTCTATTTCAAATCGATTAAAAATCCTCTTCGAGTTATTGCTAAAGAAGATTTCTTTGAAGTTATAAAACGTCTTCATGATGATCTGGCTCATCCTGGAGTTGACAAAACATGGATAGAAATAAGCTCTTCTCTTTATGGACCAACACAAAAATACATAAGGGAGTATGTGAAAACATGTCCAATATGTCAAAGATCAAACATGGTTAAGCGAAATAAATTTGTTGAGCCAATTATATCCGAAAAGCCATTCAGTAGAATTGAGGTTGACCTAGTGGATATGAAAAGCACACCAGATGGAGAGTTTAACTGGATATTTCATGCAGTAGATCACTTTACTCATTTTAACTGGTATACCCATTGAGAAGCAAAAAAATCATCTGAAGTATTGGATACTTTAAAAAAAATTATTTTCTCCTTTTCTATTGTCCCTGGGATAATTCAGGTTGACAATGGAAAAGAGTTTTCAAATGGTGATTTCATTGAATTTGTTTCTGCACTGACTGGCTCACCGCCAACCTTTGTTACTTCAAGACGGCCACAAACTAATGGCATGGTAGAACAAGTTCACATTACTGTATACAAAAGACTCCACGGGCTTATAGAGGATATAAAAACAAAAGAATGGTCAAGGTAAGTTTTACTATTGAATTATTTTTATAGTTACTATATCATAATAATATCAAATTATGTTGCTGCCATACTGTTCATTTTTATTGAATTTAGCTGAAAGCAGGGACCCAAAAATGCCTCCTTCAAAGACTGTTTATCTTCAAAATGAATGTACAAATATTGAATTCCTTATTAGGGCTGCTTGGGCGGCTAGATTGAAAAGTTTTGTTATGATAAACAAATCCAAGGTAGTCAAAACCAACTTGGATTCCAGGCTACGCAATAATTTAGAAACCGAGCTTCAAAATATTAATTCTCAGGAAGAATTAAGTGCAAATTTGATAAACAACTGTGTTGTATATGGAGAAGCTCTTCCCAAAAACGTAATACTTAACAAAGAAGACCAAATTCGTATACAAGCACTCAATAACAGACAGAATTCGAGAAACGAGATGATAAGAAGCAACAACGAAAAGCTACCCAAGTTAAAGCTAAATGATAGGGTAAAAGTTCAAATTCCTCCCGAAGATAGGGGTAGAATATCCGACAAGTTTCTTCTAGGTGTTATAAAGGAAATATCAAACGATTTGTATCTTATATCAACAAAATATGGCACTTTAAATAGAAAGATACACAGAAAACACATACTTCTACTGAATTCCAATGAAACTTTTGAAACTTTGGATGAAAAGATATCACTAACATCTGCTTTTAGGAAGGCTTCAGGATGGAATTTGAAGACCGAAACCAAGTGTAGCTGTACTTCTGGCTGCCAAATTAACAAGTGCAAGTGTACCAAGGCAAAGATCAAATGTTTGATTTATTGCCACGCCGACTATGACCATCTTTGCAAAAACTGTAATAACAAAATGAGCTCTGTTTAAATTCAAAATTTTTCTGATAAGAATTTTTTTGAAATTAATAAATAAAACCAGTTAAATTAACTTTATTAGTTTAGAATTTAGTCACCATGGTTTAATAACTCTATTAAAAATCAAAATATCAAACTTGGGGTTTGTGAACTGATATTTCCACTGATTGCAATTTGTTTTCTGTAAAAGATGTAACATGTCAAAAAAATTTAGCTCTTTTGAGATTGTTTTATTGTTTTTTGAAACTTTACTAACTTTTAAACAGAAAACTATTAAATATTTATATGTCTTAAACAACTAATACTTTTGTTTGATTAGTAGGCGTGTTTTAAATAAGTTTTTAATATTAATATAATGCTATAAATACTCAATCTATCACTGGAATTCTCCTTTTAGAGATAGTTTATGGATTTGGAAATTCTCATAAAGGTAAAAAATAAATCTAGTTGGACTACTTAATCTATAGCTGTTATCTAAAAAATTTAAACTAATATCATTCAATTTAAAATTTAAATAAGTTAAATAAGAATTAAAGCAGGTTTTTATATATTACTATGCAATAACATACCGTTTCATGTTTCCCACGCTGTCTTGGTAGTTTCACAGTATTTAAAAGTCTTTTTATAAAATTGTTTAGCAACTTGGATTTAAAAAACTTTGGTAATCATTTGAAACAAGAATTAGAATGCCTATCGAAGAATCATTTATTTGTAAATTTGTTACCTTTCAGTTTAATCGTTGCAGTGGTTGATCAAAATATATCAAAACTGTTAGTAAACAAGTTAAAAGAGTAGTGTTTACCAAACTTAACCTTAAACTCCAGATTAAAGCTATTTATAAAATAAAAAATTTCAATAATTTCGAACCAATAAATATCAAGTATATAATCACTTAAGACCGTAATCACCAATAGAGTGACATTTATACGTGGTTGGCCAAATCCACGGAAAAGGTTACAAAATTATGTGATGGCCATGTTTACGACAACATATATATGGAGTAGTAAATCTTGAGGGCCAAGTAATAAGAATTAAGATTGAAAAACTTAAATATAATTATTGTAGATGATTAAAACATAATTATATTTAATATAATTTTTAATGAAAGCTATAAATTATATTTCAGTGTATACTAATATTATTCTGTAAATAGATCAATATACTGTTAGCGGATTGGTCATTTCTAGCTTTGAGTTATCTGGTTGGATAATTCTGTGAAATAGTTTTTATACTATAGCTACAGCCTATAGCACGTTTACTATTTCTAAAAACAGCTTGGGACTGGCTAAGATGATTTTTAATTACTATATTTAAGACAAAACGATGAGCGGGGAGCTCTCTCTCTTGCTCTGATCTAATAAGTTTTAATAAAAATAAAAGATTCACAAAGAACCTGGGTTGTTGATTTAATGTACAATTGCTTGAAAGAATCGTCATAATTAAAATCAAGGTATTTTATAATTACAAAAAGATAAGTACAAAATTTATTTATCAGTGGGGGCTCTGCCGGGGAATTATAATCAGAAGAGAATTGAGAAAACAGAAAAAACAAAAACTTATTAATTCATTGGAAATTTCAAAGTAGCACAAAAGGACCAAAATGAGTGGAATCCAAGAAAATTTTTTTGAAAAAATCGAATATGTGCTACCAGATTCGTTCAGAGCAATTTTGGCTCTGGATCCTAGACGCCATGCTTTAGAACCTCACATTTTTGACAGTACAAGCAAGAAGATCCAAAAGAGTGGACTGATAGATACGAATTGTACACAAGAAAAACGAATTGGTGTACAGAATATAAAGTAGACCTTTTAGAACTTTATTTGGAGAAAAAGGAAAGACACTGGTACAGGATTAACAAAAAAAAGTTTAGAGATTGGGTCATAACTAAACAGGAATTTATGGATAAGTTTTTTGGCAAAGATTCTGAGATTAAGGCTTGGCATGAGCTACAGGAAATTAGTCTAGCTAACTTTCAGGATGTTGAAGAATTTAAAATAAAACTTATCTCCTTATTTTCCAAGGCAAAGATAAAGGAATCCACCGTTAAATGGCGCTGTTTTATGGGAGCAATTGATCCTAAATATCAGAGACTTATACTTAGGGAAAAGATTTCCGACTTCGATAAAGTATTAGAAGTACTTTGTGACAAAGCTGAACTATACAAGTTGATAGATTCACACCAATTTTACCCCCTCAAACCATCATCCGTGATTCCATCCGAGACTGACTTACTGGAAAAGCGAATTGTGAAAAGCCATGGTAAAGAAAATGATAATATGTATGAGGCACTCATAGCAAAATTTAAGAGCTTTCTATTAATCTGCTTTCTAAGATAGAAGAAAGCAATAACTGAAGCTATTATCAAACAAGAAATAAAATCCCTGCACAGGATAGCTTTAGGAAAGGTGAGTGCTATAACTGTAAGCAGACCGGACATTGCAGCTACGAATGCCCAGTAATGAAAAACTCTAATTGTTATACGGAGAGGCTGCCAAAGGAGCCTAGTAATTTTAGCAGTCTAGGATGAATAGAGATTGAAGAAGAAGTTCAGATATACGACGTTCATAATCTTCTAGCAGTATAGAAGAGAGTCAGAGAACTAGAGATGGATAATGAACAACCAACAACTAAAGTACCAAAAACTACCACTATTGGGATGACAGAAACCATTGCACCAGAAAAAGAGAATATGGAAGTCGAAAACCCTACTCAAAAAGCAGTAGTACGAAAAAGCAAAGTCTATGATATTAGGATGACCCAAAATGAGGTTAAATATTCCATCAAGAATGATTTATTTTTTAACATGCCCAACATTAAATTTATACAGTTGCTTCAATCCTCACCAAGCATTTGAGCCAAATTTTTAAATCTATGCAAACGAGTAGAAGTAAAGTCTAAAGTTAATAATGTTAAGAAGGACCTAATTAAGGTTACTAATTGCAAAGGATTAGTAGAAATTTTTGGTAATTACTATTGGACGGTTCTTGACACAGTAGCAGCTTTGCTTGCAATTAAAAATATATTTTTATCAACTTTTTGCATTTATCTTGAGATTGAAACATTTTTAATTATTAATAATTTTAAAGAGTTAAAAATCAAATCACAAACTTCTATTTTGAATTAGACAAATTCTAAAAACACTAAATGTTATATTTATTTATTTAAATTTTTAAAAATAATTAAAATCAAATTAAAGCCTCA
>MBFT01000271.1:0-10681 GCA_003086725.1 Furculomyces boomerangus | reverse complement strand
AGTCCTATTTTAGACAAGATAAAAAGTCCAAATATAAATATTCGGTATGAAAAAACTTTGGGAAAGGCACTTCCAAAAATACCAATTAGGAAAAGACGGATTAATGGGTTATTAGGATATTTAAAACGTAAAGAAACAAAGTCTCAGAGCTTTGAATCTTTGATTTCAAATCTATTTAACAGCAAGAGACTAAATGGCAACATGATAAGAAACAAAATTAAAATACATGAAAAAGACCCAACTGAGAAGAAAGTTATGGCAGGTATCAGGTACTATATTTCTGCAAATATAAATATTCCAGGTGCAATTGATATCATAGATTCTGAATCAAGCTGTATTGTATTCCGTAAGGTTCCACAAGCAGATACGCATTATCACTACTCTTTTCATGGGGTTGAGAACCCCATATTCATGCCAAATTTTAGTCGCCAATCATTGATCTCTAGATCTATATACTCTGAATTCTATGCAAATTCAGGAAACACGTCGTTGACAAGCTCATATGGGGTGTTAAACAACAACAATGCGTCGGCCTTTAATATCAGTTCTTCGCAATACTCAATAAACCAGATAGCTAATCAATCACAAAGCTCAATAAAAATCCAAAGTGCAAACCAATCTCCAATCTTGAGGTATAATGGTAGTGTTGGGAATATGTCATTTATCAATAATACTAGCAGCTTTAGAATAGGATATAATTCTGATATGAACAAATCCTGCAATGTATCAATATTCTCGGCTGGATCTACAGCAAGTATCAGTAGAGAAGAATCAAAGCAGTCAAGTGCATTACCACTATATAAGAACAGAATACATTATCCAAGATCAATATCAGAAAACCCAATATGGGATGTGACTTCGCCAAACCCTGAATATATGCCGTTGTACATACGAAATATTTCACAATCATTCAAAGTGAAATCTACAATCGTAATGATTCCTGATAGGAAAGGGTTTGTCTACAGACTTTTTTACAATGGAATAAAACTAAAGTGGAGAATATCAGACAGGCAAAAAAATTCCAAAGAGATTTTCAAGGATACGGAAAAGGAACATTCAAAATCAGTAGCAAGTTCATTTTGTAGTACAAGTTCGAGTGTTTGCTTATCAGTAAACGGAGAAGGACAGGGCGGACATAGATTCCATAGAAATAAAGATTGTAGCAAGTACAAGGAAAACCGCGAATATTTCAGTAATACAGTAGAGTTTTACATTGAATGTTTGGCAAGAGGAAAAGTTATTGCTGTTGCGAGAATAGATTATGGGAAACCAGGCTACCCGGAAATATATCTAAAACAGCCCTTTCCTGTATATATCAGCCAAGAATTTCATAAAGAGTTTGGTTCGCTTTTAGTTTTTACAGGGATTGAAATGTTGGAATGTATAAGTATGAAAAGGCAATCCAGTCTCAATGAATAAAACCTTTTTATAATTAATTTTTTCAAATATTGTTTTGTAATCTTGTTATTGGATATATAAATCAAAGGGAAATGCAAGAGAATTCTTGAAAACTCTTTTCGTTTTGTATTATAGCAATGAATTTGGAAATAATTTTATAAACAACAGAATATAAACTCCTTGAATAATAAATCAGAAAGAAAAAAAAACTTGAGATGGTACCGAGATCCAGCGAATTTTATATTCCGCCGTACAGATTTGGTCGTGTAGAGATAGGATTGTATCGGGGAGGATACCCCAAAAAGAGAAACTCTAGTTTTTTGGAGAGGTAAACACACAACAAGACAAATTGGAAGTGCGATAGATTAAAAATACGAGTAGATTAAAGCTAAAGACAATAATTTCGTTGATACCTAAAGAAGCCAATGAAGTTTTGAAGAGCTTTTGTTCAAAAAACAATATTGAACATGTTTTCATTCCTGTTGAATTTCCGGAAGAAAACGTTACTTTATATAATGAAGGGATATCCAAATGTCTTGCGGTAATTTATCTTTGGTTTAGTACTAGAACCATTTTAGGGAAAAGCTACAATTATATTTTTAGATCATGACTGACGTTTCGAAACAACCTGTTTATTATCATTGTTTGGATGGGTCCAATGTTACGGGTTTACTTACAATGTGTTTGAGGAAGCTTCAACTGTGGCAAATTCCTTCAATCGAATTAGAATTTCTAAGGTATTTCTATTGGAATATTATACAATTTTATTGATATTTAAAAGGAGATTTATTGGGGTAGATTTGAAAAGAATGAGGAAATAATTAGCGAGGAAAGCGAGTTTGTTAGGGGATACGATGGAAACGGGTTGACTTTACAAAACCCATATACAAGCTGGCTATGGCCCCATAAAACTAAACTGATAGCTAAAGAACCTAACAAACTACCATTTGCTAAAAATATCCATCCTACACTTAATAAACTTAGGGTTTTTAGTATCAAAACGACACTAGTTGAAGAAGAAGATAAAGAACTTTTGAAAACGCCTTCTACAAATTCAAAAAGTGGTGAGAAACAAGTTGAGAAAGGCGAGGAAGGTTTGGTGACAGAAAATATTATAAAGGACAATGGAGTTAATGGAAAAGAAGATTTGAACGAAAAAGATACTAATTCGGGGGATAGAGAAAACTTCAAGAATATGACAGAATTACCAAAAAGTGAAGAGAACAATGTTGGGGATAATGGAGAGAAAAGTGAGGTAAAGTTTGAGAGGATTGAAAAAGAGGAAAAAGAAAACAAAAAACTGACATTTGTTCAAAAATCCAACGAAAATTCAAAACTTCCCAGAACATTTTCAGAAACATCGGGAATTAAAGGAGTATTTAAACCATCAAAAGACAAAACAAACCAAATCGTAAAAGAGAATCGCTCCTATTCTGAAGTACCCGCGATTTTGAAAGATACACCAGATCAGATACAAAAGCAGAACCTCGGCACTGAATCGACTATCCCCTCTGTTGAAGAAATAAAAGCCAATCTCAACGCACCAGTATCTAGATCAATATCAAGAAAACAGAAAGTACATGATCAAGAGAAAGCAGAAGGAAAACCCGAAAACATCAATAAGGATACGGGTGGGTTGGATACAGCCAAGTGTTTGGAATTGCCAGGACCAGCCAAAGCTAGTGTGCCAAAGGGAGAATCTATGCAAGAGGAGGATGTTTTTGGGGGGATCGATACTGGAGTTGTAACAGAACCAACCTCAAGTCTTGGGTTTTATTTGTACAGCCACGCAGACATGTCCAATATGGGAGAGTTGGGAAGGGGGCTTAGAAAACTGTACACGACATACAACACAGGCACTGCTGGAGGGAAAGCGGAAGACAGCACACGTGACTCCGGAGGAAACAGTTTGTGGAAAGAAAGAACAGCCAACCGAAAAGCAGACAGCAAAGAGGGGAACAGACTGGAGTATGGCTTTGAGGACAAGACAGAACAGCCAAATATGGAAGAGACAACTGACGGTCTTTATAACCAAAACCTTCTGCTTGGAATCGAAAGACATGGGCTGTCCCCATTGGTTCGTGCGCTGGCCTTGGAGGGTTTGGGAATGTAAAGAAAGTGTCGCTTCCATTTACTGTGATTTAGTATCTGTTGGCGATCAATAAACTGCCTTTTTGTGCCTTTTTTCCCAAGCCAAACGTTTGGTTGGCCAGATCTCTTCTAGTGCAACACTATAAATTACCAAAAAGTTCTTTTATTGGCCTTTATAAATTGAAAAGCTTAGAAATAAATATTTACCAAAAAAAACTTTGTTCCAAATTTAAAAACAGAGCGGCGAATAGAAGGGCAGTATTCTAGATTCAATTTTAGATTGGCCAAACATAACTGTTCATATAATACGAGAAAAAAACAGATTCCCTGAATCAAAAACTATAAATAGGCCCATTCCCCCCTCAATTAGCTTCTATAGCAAAGATGGTTGAAATCAAGAATCCCCTTTATGACTCCGCAAGGATGAGTACCCAGAGTATCCATGCTGACCAACACCTTATTGTCAGCCCCGAAGTCGCTCCAGGAATCACTCTTTCTTCAACTTACCTCTACAGCAAGAATGGCCATACTTCCCCAAATTTCGGAAACGACCAGCTCTACCAATATTCCCGCTATGGAACTCCAACAATTGCAAGAGCTGAGTCCGTTCTAGGCACCCTAACAAACGGCTATGCAACAATGCATTCAAGTGGTTTGACTTCCCTCTTCGCTCTCCTCATCCACTACAGACCTACAAGAATTGCCATGAAGAATGGGTATTTCGGCAGCACAAACGTTGTGAATCTTTACAGGACTCTAGTACCAAACCTTGTAGTCATTTCGCTTTCAGACCAATTCAAGGAGAATGATTTTGTCTGGTTAGAAACTCCATTGAATCCAACAGGTGAAGTCGACGACATCAGATACTATGCAAATAAGGCCCATGCCGTAAATGCTATCTTGGCTGTCGATTCCACTTTTGCCCCACCACCACTTTGCGATCCTTTCAAACAAGGTGCCGACGTCATTGTTCACTCCGGAACAAAGTACTTTGGTGGACATGCCGACGTCCTCTGCGGAGTTATCGTCACAAAGTGCCGTGAAATGAACGAAGCACTACACAAACAACGCAACGTTATGGGTGCAACTCCAGGTTCTATGGAAGCTTGGTTGATTCTTAGATCGATCCGCACATTGGAGCTCCGTGTAAGACAACAATCTAAAACTACACATATGTTGGTTGCCTGGCTAGCCAACGCTGCAAAGGGTTGCAATTTGATTGAAACTGATGGTATCCCCGTCGGTGCAATTAAAAGTGTCAAGCATGCTAGCATCCAAACCTTCTCACCAAGCTTTGATGTATGCGCTCAGCATCCAAATGGATTTGGCCCTGTATTCAGCGTAGTATTCAAAACCCAAGAACAAGCTTTGTTCGTTGCTAGACACCTTAGACTCACTACCTTCGCTACAAGTTTGGGTGGTGTAATGTCCCTTGCTGACTGGCGCCACGGTGACGACCCTACTCAAGACCCTGGATTGCTCCGCATTAGTGTCGGTCTCGAAGACATTGAAGACCTCAAAAACGACTGGAGAAGTACCATCCAAGCATCACAAATTGCCCTCGAATCAAGCAAATTGTAATATCTCTAAAATGGATTTCTTTTGTTCTTTTCACCACTTTTATAAATGACAAAAGTTTACAATAAAATCAACTCGATGTTTTTTATAAACTAAACATGATAATCTCCAACAAAAAATCAAGTATCATCGTTGTAAATAACTGTAAGATAAAAATCGGTTTCGTGTTTAGTTGTAAAATTTAATCAAAAAAAACAATAAATGTATACTATTCCCGTTATACATATAGTAAATAAAATCGATTTAACGTTCTTGTGGTTTATATTTCTTCCTTTGTTTTGTTGTAAGCTTCTGGTGATCTATCAGTAATCTCATCAAGAATTTCCTTACTGATAACCCATTCACTTGGTACTGGTTTGTCCAAAGGAAGAGACGATATTTGGTCCACAATCTTGGCTTGATCCTGACGAACCCGTTCTGTTGCTTCAGATGTCAAGATTTCTGCTAGTTCCTCAAGTCCTATTGATGCACCCCCAACACTTTTACTTCTCCATGTTTCGTTTTCAACGTTATCATTCCCAACTGTGAACACTGATCCAAGACTACTACCATTCTCTTTATTCTTCTGGCCCAAAGAATTTGGAACTGCCGCTGCATAACTAGAAACCCCCTTAAACTTTTTCTGATGAATCACTAATTTTTCGAGTTTTCGTTTTCCATTAGCTCTATCCAAAATAAACTCGTCAACGCTACCTGCTGTAACAAGTCTATAAACAACAACAGGCTTTTCCTGTCCAATTCTATGAACGCGATCCATTGCCTGCAAATCCATCTGAGGATTCCAATCGCTATCCAGAATTACTACTGTATCCGCACTAGTCAAATTGATTCCCAATCCACCTGCCCTAGTAGAAAGAAGGAAAAAGTGGATATCCATATCCGTATTAAACGCATTTATTTGCCGACGACGCTCATCGTGCATCACTGAACCATCAATCCTACAAAACTTATACTTCCGCAACTCAAAATATATTTCCAACAAATCCATCATTTTTGTCATTTGTGAAAATAAAAGTACCCGATGACCCATCTTCACTAACTGCGGCAAAAGTATATCCAAAATCAAAAACTTACCAGACGAACGCACCAATGATTCGTCCACCAAGTAATCTGACTCTGGATCCTCTGGATCTAGCAATGGAAAATCAAACAAATATGGATGGTTGCTGATTTTCCGAAGCTGCATCAGCTTGTATTTCAAATTAAAGTTTGCAATCTGTTTCTTTGCATTTGTTTCCAACATATTCTCTTTATGATCGCCATCACTAAAACCACCCTCTTCATCACTGTTATTATCTTGTTCTTTATACCCATTTAAGGTTTCTTCTGAAGTTTTGTTGTTTAGTTGGTCCTCCCCAAGAGAAATTTCATTAGCTTGTTTGTCAATTGTTTCTGTTTCATTGGGTATTGGTATACCATCAATATCTTCCGAATTAACTGTTTTTGGCTCTTCCATCGCAAACATTTCTATACCCTCTTCTTTTATAAATTTCTTAATTGCTTTAGAAGCCTTTTTTGAAGCTCTCCTTCTTTTTTTTGAATCGTTTTCCCCATTAGCTGTTGGTACAGCTTCAATAAGCTTGTTTGGAGATTCGGTAGAATCTTTGGTTAGTTTATCATATAAAAATTTTCTTATTCCATTATCCAATGCAGCTGTATAATATTGGAGTTGAATGGTTGTCATTGGGCAGCTTATGGCATATTCGCGCTTTGGTGGGAGTTCATTTTCTACCTCGATTTTCAATCTCCTTAGTAAAAACGGCTGTAAAATGTGATGGAGCTTAGAGACAACCTGATTTGTCGCTTCTTGACCGATAATCCTGTTTTGTCCCGCTTCGTTGTTAATATCATCAAAATCAAACCATTCTTGAAAAGCTTCCAGATCATCAAAAATTTCAGGTAGCAAAAAGTTAAGCAAACTCCAAAGTTCAGATAGTTTGTTGTGAAGAGGAGTTCCTGTTAATAAAAGTCTATTTGCAGAATGATAAGATCTAAGCTCTTTTATCAGTTGACAGTTTAGGTTTTTGAGCCTATGGCCCTCATCAACAACAATATACTTCCAAGCAAAGTGCTTTAAATGTTTACTATCTCTCATAACGATTTCATACGTGGTGACTATAACAGGAAATTTTTTTCCCAGTTGTTGGCTTAAATTCTTTTTCCGAAGACGAGCACGTTCTTCTGGCATTCCATGATAAAGAACAACGGGCGTGGATGGACTAAACCTATGAAACTCGGATACCCAGTTTCCCAGGGTAGAAAGCGGACAAACTATCAAAAAAGGCCCCCAAACTTCTTGTTCTCTCAAGAAAGTCAAAAAAGCTATTGTTTGTAAAGTCTAAAATTGATATTATAATTGGGTTGATTAGCAGCTTGTTAAAAACCGACAAAAAATAAAATTTTACCTTTCCCAAGCCCATTTCGTCAGCAAGAATTCCGTTTAAACCATTTTCGTAAAGAGATATCAACCATTCCATACCTTCAATTTGATATTTGCGCATTTTCCCAACAATCCCTCTTGGTTGAGAAGCGTGAGTATCTTTGTCCTTTTCATTATTTTCGATAGATCCATTGGTTGTATCAAAAATGGATGTGGGAATAGGGCTAAAAGTATCCTGGGTAATAGTATTTTTATCATTATTGATGGGTACAAGTTCGTCAGATAGATTATTTATGTCAATCGAGCTTGGGGCGATATTTTCGGAAGTAGATTCTATACTTTTATTTTCAGTATTCCCAGCAAAAAAATCTTTAAGGTTTTTTTTTTTTTTAGTGCCATTTGCTGGTTTCGAAGAGTTTTCTTTTGGATCAGGTATGGTTTGTGATTGGGGATTGGAACCTTCTGGATTTATTTTGGATCTTGTAGCCATTTTGAGATCCTTAACTTTAGCTTCGTTTTTTTTTTCAAGCTTTTTCAACCGTTTTTTCATTTTACGTTCGTTTTTGATTTTACGTTCTTCTATCTGTCTTTCCATTTTGCTTGCCAAAAACCCAGCATAAATGGTTGACCGCTCAAGCAAAAAGTTTAATTGCTGGATCTTTTGTCTTTCTGCAACAGAATCTTGATACTCTAACTTTGCCTATGATTAAAAATTCAAAGTGGAATGTTAATAGCCAGAAATATATGATTTGGATAGATCAAATCAAAAAAAGGCCTTTTTCGTATTTTTTGAGAAAAATTGGAGAAAACAGTAGGAAGAAAGTCTTCCTTCGATCAAGATTACCCATAATATGAACAATTGTGATTAAATAAAAAATACCTTATCCCTAAGTTCCTTAATGGATATGGGCTTTTGAGCTTTATCACTCTGAACAAAAGTACCAGATGACTCCATGTTCATTCCAATAAACGATTCTAAAGTTGGCAAAAGGAAAGGAATGGTAGAAAAAGAGTTTTGCTGGCGCAGACAATTTTTCAAGAAAAATTTTGTGTTTGTGTATTGTTTATTGGATGTGTGAAAGAAACAACAGAGTGGACCAATAATACTACTACTCTAGCGAACGAATTAAAAATGTTTTTTGGTAATACAAGATTTGGTGACTAAGAATTTCTTATTCGCTAGAAAATAGAATTAACCAACCAAATTTTGAAAAAATAGACTAAACTCCATGTTTGTATATCAAAACTTGAAGGCGAAAAGAAAATACTGTTGCATACTATATGTTTGATCAAAAAAACATTAAAGGTCGTTCCAAAGTTCAAAGAAGCGCATAAAGAACTTTGATTTACATATACTGGTTTCTTGCATTGAAAAAAATGCATGCTTAATAATTAACTGAACAATCCTGTTACCAGGACATAGTTTTGATAATCATTTTATTAGTCAATAAAGTTATTAAAACTAGGGAATACTTCTAAACAAACAAATTGAAAGTTTATCTTGTGTGGAATGTTAGGCAGTGTTGTTTTTTGTAGTGTTACAACTTTTGGGTTTCACAGTATTAATCTTGAAAACTGGAGAATAAAACAAATATTGTTTTATAACCATGTCCCAGAAAAACGTTTGAGCTTTGGCCTATGAGAATGACTAAACATGTTTGTTGGAATTGTTTTTATTTAAACATTGACAACGTGTGATATGTAAAATATATGTATGAGTATGATAAACGCACAACACATACATTGATGTCAATCTTATAGAATCCGAGATATCAAGAAATGGATTTTCAGTTTAACTATCAATTAATATAAATATATAAAACCACTTTTTCTATTTTTCATGTATGATATTTAATCACATTTAAACCTTAAATACCAAAAAAAAGAATACATACAACCCAAAAATATATTTCAAACCTTTTTTAAAAAATGAACAAGCTCGTATTACGACTAGTGATCTTTTTTTATCCATTTCCTTGATAATCTATCTAACGCCATTACAAATGCCAGTTTCAAATAACAAAAACAATATCAAGGACAGTGCTTATTCAGAACACTTGACCAAATGGATAGAAAAGGATAATATAGTCAAAGAATCTTGGAAAATCTCAGACTCTGATATTGAAAAAGTCAAAACTTTTGATACTGAATTCAAAGTCAACACCATACCACTACCAAAAAACAAAAACTTTACTAATCCAATAAGTAAACTAAGAGAAAAGTATCTTGTAATGGTTCCGATATCCAAACAAGAAAGTATTGAATTTTTCAAAAATCTTTACTCTGACCTTAATGTAATGACAATTTGTGATGCTGACGATAACAGAAATGAATGTGATCTACGACTCACAGGAAATTATCAATATAACACACTTCCACAAAAAGTCAAAGAAATGCTTTCTGTAGCCTGTAATAATCTAAGAGGCTATAAAATGTACGCTAAAATGGATTTTGACGCTTATATGAAAAAGGACTATGTTGCAAAAGTAATAAAATTCTTGACTGATAACAACGAAAGACGAATTTACTATGGAAATCCGATATATAGACATGATCAATTTTTTATGGGGGGAAACTTTTATGCTTTTACTGAACAATTATTCAACGATTACTGTAGCTGTGACATTCCTGAACCTGACAATTGGGCCGAAGACTATTGGTTTGGCAGAGAATTGGAAAAATGTGTGAAATCAAAGAATCCTGGTAAACTTGAAGGCACGTTGCACGTAATCAACGATATGAGTAAGATTCTCCACAAGGAATATACTGATATTGGTGTTTCATTAAAGCTAGGAAGAAACGTTCAACAATAGGATATGAATAAACACCCTTTACTGACACATTATTAATAAAGACTACAGAGTTATACTCTGATTTAAACCAAATATCCAAATCAAGTTGTACTTTCTTGTAGAATATTCTTGAATACTTGAACATGTATCAAAATTATAAGACAAAAATTCGCTAAAACTATCTTAAAAAGTTATACTTAGTGTACATTTCAAATCAGATAATATAAGCTTTTCAGTTTTCTCTTTAAACTTGAAAGATATTGAAAAACATTTAAGTGTGGTGGTTTATTTGGTTCCTCTCTTTCTTCCACACGTCTTGAATTTATTGGACTAGCCAATCAGTAATAAGAATTTGGAAAGCTTTTCTTTTCAAAAGCCTTATTTTTTAGCAATAAATTCTCATATTCAACCTCAACAAACAAACGTTTTCAGTACTATGCCT
>MBFT01000268.1:6769-18325 GCA_003086725.1 Furculomyces boomerangus | reverse complement strand
AGCAATTGAACATATGGAATTCCTTTTAGATGCTATATTAGCCAAAGCATCTTTTTTTTCTGGGTCATCTTTACACTGATTATAACATTGTACGATTTGATCATTCCAATAGCATAGGCATGAATAATCAGTTGGATTACATCTTGCCTGCATCATATAGCTTTGTCTTTCAATGCATTCATTAAACACACCATCTGCCTCACATCTGGCATATACATTGGATGCCAATACTCCAATAAAGCATAGTGATAAATAATTCGCTTTCATTCTGGATTTATTTCAATTTTACTAGGGTATTAAAGTCGAGGGAGATATTATAAAGATAATATAGGGAAATTAATAAGAACAAGTGTTTGATTTTTAATAGAAAATTCTTATTTAGAGAATGCAAGTATATTTATACGATTCATGGAACTAAGTATTAGAAACATCTATATTAAAGGTTTATCTTTATAAAAACTTGTTTTGGTTATGTTTTTTTAAAAATATACTTTTCAAAATCTATTTTTGTATTGGTTGCTAAAATTGTTAAAGTCATTATAATAGTTCAAGAATGTTCATACTTTGTATTTTTTACAAACATAGATGATACCTTTAAATTAATCTGAATAAATTTAAAACTTTATATTAATGTGGAGCTAACCTAATCAAAAAAGCGGGAATCAAATGGTATCAAAAATTTCCAATACTTTTACATCAAAATCTAACTCCGCAAATCTGTCTTCTTTTTGTACCATTTAAATCTATCTCCGTTGTTTTGTTTAGGTTTTTAGAAAAGTCTTTTTGTTGGCTATGCTGTTCACTTGTCTTTTGAATAACAAACCAGTGTATCTAATTGCTTGTCTGATTTTTTATCCGTGATAAACAATGTTAAACCAAAACAGTATATATTTCTGTTTTTCCATGATCAAATATTAGTTTGAAACAAATAGAATAAAACCATATAGTTTAACCTGAGCTTATTAATCCAAGACAATTTAGAATGATTTTCTATTTTAAGAAAATCAAGAATATTTAGTTTGAATATATCACTTAAGATTATATCTGAAAATCGGAGGGTGTTTCGAAAAAAAGTTAGTGAATGAACTGGATAGAATTACGGATTTTATCTTCAAATCTAAATCAACCAAAAAGCTGATAAATATAAACCAACTTTCAAATATAATCAAAAAACATGCTTTCCAGTGTATAAATTAGAAAATATGTCTTTTATGATATGATCATTCATTTACAGAACCATTCATTGGGGCTTTTACCATCAATAAACCAACATTCTAAGAAAACATTTATTCAACAGATGCCTGGTAAAAATATATCAGAATATTGTGGCTTTTTTCTATTGAAGGTGTTTCTAATACACGATCGAGAGAAATGTTTAAAGCCCATAATAAAAGTTTTACAACAAATGGATATCATTGTTTGCAAACAAAAAGCAAAACGTTTGTTCCTTGTATTCTCAAATGTTAAAAATAGTTGGCCTATTAAAAATCAAGCATCCCTTTTTCAAATCTTCAAGGTTTTTTCAAAAATCTTGAACACATCTTATAGTTTATTTGCATTAAACCATTCAAATCCATTCTTAACAACAATCATCCAAAAAAAGACAGTTTTCATTGTTTCAAAGAGACTAGTTCTATTTCTCAATATTTCATCATCAGGGCTTTAAAATATAGATTTTCGAATAGAATATCCAGAGATGGGACCAAGGCCTAGACCGTCCTTCTATTACACAAATGCAGAAGGAAGAACTAAAAATGAAAATAGAGGTAAGCAATTAGATCTAAAATTGATTTTTGCATCTTTTCTAAAGTATGGAATTTCCCATGGTAAATTTAGGAAAAGCTAAATTAAAAAGGATATTACGTTTAGCAGTTTTGCTCATAGTTTTGATACTTTTTTGTGCTCTCATTTTTTCTGTGTTTCACAAAAGTTTTAAAAGCCATAGAGAAGATCAAAGTAAAAATAATGTAATATCTGAAAAGTGGTGGGATATAAAACCCGAGGCCGATTCGCAACACTCAGATTCGCAAAAAAATGATTATAAAAATAAGAGATATGGGATAATTATTGACTCTGGTAGTTCACAATCGAGATTGATGATTTATTCTTGGAATGACACAAGAATTTTGAACACACCAAAAAACGATTCTATAGATTTAAACACATTTCCCAATATAGAATTTGGTATAGATAACACCGAAGAGACATATTCTTCCAGGATCGCCCCGGGTATAAGTGATTATGGAACAAAAATATCCAAACTTGGCCAAGATCACATTAATCCTATGTTGGAGTTTGCAAAAAAAACAATACCAAAGCATAAGCACAAACAAACTCCTATCTATCTCATGGCCACTGCTGGGATGCGTCTTTTGGAAAAAAGCGTACAAGATGACCTGCTGTACCAAGCATGCAAGTATATCAAAAAGAACTCAAATTTTTACGTTGGTAGTTGTAGATCTCATTTCAAAGTAATTACAGGTGAAGAAGAAGGGGTTTATGGATGGGTTTCTGTAAACTATTTAAAAAACGGGTTTAAATTGCTTTTAGAAAACAAGAATCAACCAAAACCCAAAAAAAATATCGAAAATTCAACCAATAACGATGAACATTCAACTACTACAAATACGGATGTCACTTTATCTAAAAGGCTTGACTCTAAAAATAAAAAGGCTAATACCTTTGGATTTTTGGATATGGGCGGTGCATCTACTCAAATAGCGTTTGAGCTAACTCCAGAAGCAGCATTAAAACATAAAAATGAAACAACATCCATTGTTTTGAGGAAGCTGGATGGAAAAGATATTAGTATTGATCTATTTGTTACGACATTTTTAGGATATGGAACAAACGAAGCTCGTAGAAGGCATGTTGAGTTGCTAACTGGAATCCCCAATGAATTTAATAGTCCGGAAATACCAGTTATAGAAGATCCTTGTTTACAAAAAGGTCTTTTTGTGCAAGCAAAGGCCAAACCAGTGGTTTTGATGGGTACAGGAAACCTTGATAAATGTATTATACAAGCCTCTAAACTTTTGAACAAAGATGCACATTGTGCTGTAGAGCCATGTTTATTTAACGGTGTACATTTTCCAGAAACAAAATTTGATGGAATGGACTTTTTGGGAGTTAGTGAATACTGGTATTCATCACATGATGTGTTAGGGCTAGGTGGCGTTTGGGATATGATAAAGTTTATAGACAAATCAAATGGATTTTGCAGCCTTCCATGGAGTACTACAAAAGATTTGCATCTGAAGTTACCTGGTGTTACTGAAGAAAGACTAAGAATGCAGTGTTTCAAAGCAGCGTGGCTGATTTCAATATTACATGAGGGTTTTGGATTATTCCCAAGTAAGTTTCATTTCTTGCATCAAAAACTCGATAATAACTCTTTTCATAAAATCATTTTATTATCCTATTTAACACAATGTCTAATTATATAACAATATAGAATATTCATCATATTCAGAGCTATTGCTGAGGGAAAAAGAAACCAAAACACTCGGTTCATCAAACAATTCAAAGCTACACTCAGTCAACAAGATTGGATCTAAAGAGGCATCATGGACTTTAGGTGCAATGCTTATAAAAATTACAAGCTCAATCCCTGTTGGTACTGATACTCTCGAAAGTAAAATTCCTGGTATTATACTTCCCAACTCAATACAGCTCAATAATAACGTTCAAGACCAAGAATTAGCTGATAGTTCTGTGTTTGCATTAAACTTTAATAGTTTGGATGCACTATACAAGGGTTTTTCGGCAAGAGTACATCATAGAAACATGGTTATTATAGTCTGTATACTTATAATTGCTGTATTTCTTGGTGTCTACAAGAGAAATTTGCGATTAAAGTTATTCAGGAAGGTGAAGAATATTGTTTACTTTACTTTTAATAAGAGTGCGTCACAACGGAGATATAGGGCTGGAACAACATATGTGCTTCCATTAGTCAATGTACAAAACAACCGATTCGAAAATATTTTTAGATGAAGCTTGATTACACTTCAAAGGTCTGATGTTAGAATGGTGTTTTCCGAAATTATCAATATGTTTTAACCTTTTTCATTAAAAAGTATCTTGTCAATATTTTTTTAGTAAACCATTTTTTATAGAATACATCATCTTTTTACTGAAAATCAACATGTAGAAGTAGAAAAAGTTTTTTTTTCAAAATGTTACCATTCAGAATAATAGATAGAAAATTGATGTAACACCAAAAAACAGTTTAGTGAAGCGCATTAAGAATTCCTTCAATAACTGCACAGACACCAACAGCACCAGCATCAGCATGTCCTTTGCCTTTTCCTGTATAAACTGCGCGGCCACGTAATGGTACCATTTCTTCGGTTTTTTTGGCTCCCTGTTTAGCAGATTCTAAGGATTGAGCCAAATCTCCTCCTGAAGCCTTGAAAGTTTCAATGAATGGGTGGAGTGCATCTATCAATGTACGATCACCAACCTTAGCTGTTGAATACCTTTGGATGGTTTCCAATCCATTTGATAGTGCTTCGCCCCAAACTTCTGCTGAGGGCATAGCTCCATTATCTGAAGAATATCCTGCCTTTGATAGGTGTTGTGACACTCCATCAAAGAACAAGCAGTAAATAATTCCAGAAGTTCCACCCATGGAATCTTCCAAAAGTCCAGAAATAGTTGAAACTGCTGCTGCAATATTGTTAGATGGGATTTTTGAGCTATTGGCTGCATTTTTAACTGATGTTGTTCCGGATAAAAGCACTTGACCACAATCACCATCACCCATAACCGAATCCAAATATGTGATTTCCTGTTCATGAACAACGGAGCTGTCGTATACACTGTTGGAAATCTTCACCCACATTTCACTTCTTTCGTGTGTCTTATTTGAGGTCTGGCTTGCGAGGTTAGCACGCCTTTCGTTGTCTACAATAGCATCTGATTTAGATGACTTATCTGCAACTGGGATTAAATTGTTCCATCCTGGTGCATGAGCAGGTAGATCAATAAACTTCAGAATTTCTTGCTCATCTGCACTTGACGATGGAACAATCAACACTGAAATACTGGCGCCAGGCATGGCCAATCCTGTCATAAAAGTACCTTGGAAAGCACGGACAATTTCAAATCCGTGTTTTTTGATTTCATTACAAGCTTCGTTAGAAACAAGTCCCAATTCAAGGTTAGATATGGCACCCAAGTTGTTTACAAGCAAAACAACTTTTTTGGAATTAAGTTTTTGGGAAGATGCCTTTAAAAGTTTTGAGTTGAAAACATGAGAGATCATATCAGATACCATCTCATGACCAGATTTTAGTTCTGTGGTTTTGAATCCAGGTTCGTTGTGAATTCCCATTCCAAATTCAATTTGGCTGGTTTCAAGAACGCGTGGTAAACCTTGACCTGGAACTGATGCGGGATCCAAGGCACAACCAATAGTAAATACATTTTCAGCAGCAAACTTTGCTATTCTCTCCACATTCTCAAAGGATTCCCCTGATGCAGCTGACCCACAAGCAATCTTGTTCACCAAAACTGTACCAGATAAGCCACGTCTACCAACATCTATCTCTTCTGATTCGTTAACGACACCAACATCGTCACCAACAACTACCATTGACACTTTACAATCAACTGAACCTTTCCCTGCCTCTTCTGCCTTAAATCTCTCAATAGCTCTTCCGAAATTGAGAATGTCACCTGTATAGTTCTTTACTATAACTATTGTACCGTGGTTTGGAGAATACGTCCTTTGCAAGCATGACAATACTTGTGATGTTGAAGGAGACGCAAAAACGTGTCCAGATACTGCAGAAGTAAGGAATGAAGGACCTACAAAACCACCATGGGCTGGTTCGTGTCCCGCACCACCACCGCAAAACAGAGTGACTTGGCTTTCCTTAACATCGTCAATGTTTCTTAGGTAAATGACTTGATATACACTGTTAGTTGGACAAAAAAATAGAGTTGAATATATTAATACCCACCTTTGCTTTCTTCGTCAAATTTCAAGTGTGTGCTTGTGGAAACTAGCCCAAGTATCGAATCTTTAACAAGCTAAAAATCAAACCAGACAAACAATAAATGTCAAAAAACCAATATTATGTCATAATAAGTATACAACCAAACTTACATCTGATGGATTGTTGACAAAGTGTTTCTCGCTAACCATTTTCAAATTAGTTATTGTTTTATCTTTAAAATTTCTTGGAAAACAAGAAAGTAGTTTAGGAAACTCCGATTTATAAGAGAAAATAAAAAGGTGTTTTCTAATCTTGCCAAAGTTGGAGCATAAATGTTTTAGGATTAGGGAATTAGGAATGTCCCTTAATTTGATAAACTTTATTTCTAATGGCAAAATTGCATACGATTATGTACATAACCCCTTTTATTAGCAATACATGAAACCAATCCAAGGATTTCTACTTGATGTTTGAATATCGATTACAAATTTGAACTTGGATTGAATTTTTTATATGCGAATAAATTGTTTTTTTTGAAACAAGAACATGAAGCTTGTAATAAACAAATAAAAGTAGTGAATAAATAATAAAAACTAGGAACATCTATAATTTCTTTAAGAAAGTGGTGTACAGGAGCATAAATACAAAACACGTAAATGAAATCATTTCAAAGAGAACCATATACTTCCTGACTTCAACTGTACAACTAAAGTCACAGGGAATTATTTTGGTTGTTAAATTATCAGTACTGCCTGCAACAGATATCCCTTTATCCCACACAACACCAAACAAAACATTACAAGCATGCGCACCTATCGCTGGCCCAATGGTTAAAATTCCCCACATCAACCCAAAGTTTTTTGGTCCCCATACCTCTGAAGTGTAGCTTGGAGCAACGGAAAAAAGTGATCCCATACTGAATCCCACGTAAGAAGATAACGTAAACATATCACTAACGGAAGATGCTCTGCTAAGCATTTCTTGTGCCCTGTACATAAGGAAAACGCTAAATAAAAGATACACTATTGTAGGTATTTTGAAGTAAAGGCTTAGAAAATCCAGTAATATCCCTGCAAGCAGCCTTCCAAAAAAGGAGTATAGTGATTGATTTGCTACCACATCGTTCTTTATAATCTCTGCTTTATGATCGGGAATATCTTGAAGGTGGCTTATAAGTGTCATTGTCAACTTGCCACAGTTGTTAATAAACATAATCCCAGGTCCGGAAAAACATGTTATTCCGATAAAAAATATCCATGCAAATGGACTCTTAATAAACATTGTGACTTGATGAGGAGTTGCCTTGACGATTGCTTTTCGAAGAACAGCAAAAATCTGAAGAAAGCCTGATTTTATTGAAGCGATGGTTGATTCCGTAGATCTATCAAAGATCTTTATGTCTGGTGTTTGGTTTTTGTCAGTGGTATGGTTAATCCTATCTTTAAAACTAGAACTACCTACTGATTTTCTCCTTTCTGCAGGAGAAATCATCGATTCTGTAGCATCTTCGAGCCCACCATTACAGTAGAATAGTGATACAAAAGCTAATATAATTCCATTAGTAATTGCAAGAAAGATTAAGTAGCTTCTTGGATCCTTTTCTGTTTCAAACAACAAGTTTTTAAACTTTGAAAAGACGTATGGGGAAAGTCCTATCAACGATATTGGAATACCCATAGCAACGCCCTTCATTTTAGTCTTCCCAAAAAGCATAGCAGCAGTTGAAAGTCCGCTCATGTAAACAGCTTTCGAGGCCATACCAACAAAAGAAAACAAGACCGTGGCTAAACCAACACCAGCTGATCGATTTGCAGTAAAATATGCACTATACTTGAAGAGAAGAGATATTCCAAAGTATCCCAAAAAAATCATAATTGATCCAAACTGTGTACATCTATTCCATAATTTAATCACAATTAAACACTTTTTAAAAAAACTGATATAGATTATATTTAAAACGGGAATTTGCAATTATGTGGGATTTATATTATTAGGTACCTTTTTGGGCCAACTTTTAAGACCAGAAAACCAAAGAATGGAGCAGCTACATGGTATGCATAGTCGCACATTGATACTATTGAATTTGTTTCGTAGTTAGAAAACCCTAGTATATCAGAAAAGGCGGTTCCGTAAGAAGCAAAAAGCGGAATTGTACCACCACATAACATCCCAAGACATATTACAGCAAACAAGCGACTGTTGCCATCCTGGCTTCTAGTTCTCCACTCGTTAGCCCTTGTGTGTATTGATTGTAAATTCTTTTCTGACCTCATTAACACTATATTATCAGAGTTAAATCTAACACAGGTGATATTACAAAAATTGTGTTGAATAAGTATCTACAAAATCCGTGAATCTATGTTATTTTATTTTCCTGGTCTCGTATTTAATTGTTTAAGTATCTTTGTAATAAAGTTTTATAAGATTTGTTGGGCAAATGTATTTGAATTCAAGAGTGTTTCTAAGATATACAACATAAATAAAAAGAGTGAAAACTTTAATTAGGAACATAAAAATCGAATTTTGGGTTGAAATTGATAAGCCAATTAAATTCTGAAACATGCTACAGTAAAATCAAAAATTTTGTATATAGCCAATAATATCGATTTAAATGTTTTGAACTTTACTTTTGACGTATCGGAATCATAGTTTTGGTTTTAGAAATACTAAAATAGAATAAAACGCTGATTCGTGAAATTCGAGTTTGTGTCTTTGGTTTCTGCTTGAAATTTTTTGGAAAGCAATTTCGACAATTTGGTAGATACTAAAATTACTATGAAAAAGTACTATCAAACTAGAGATTTTGTTGTAAATACTAGTCGATGGCGTTTAGTCAGTTTTCTGGTTGTATCCTCTGTTTGAAAGTGATTCAGTTATAAAAACATACTTTGTACTAATACAATGATTGGGTTTAAGAAATACAAACACCAATATATCCTGATTTCTACTCCCTGGATATAACTGTCTTTGCTAGACTGCTATTTTTCTTCAAGTTATATTGTAATGTTAAATATAGAGTTTCTAAAATAGTTGATAGAACTCAAAAAAAATAGTTGATAGAAAAGCTTTCAGAGTTTTTATTCAAACTATTTTTAGATTCTTGGGCACATTTGGAGTTTCAAAATATTCAGAGCTTTGATATAAAAAAGCATTTGTGAGTATTGCGTTTTATCTTAAAAGTGGTTTATGGAGATTTCTCCAAAATAAAGTTTTATTTGATCCAAGGTTTTCAATATTGTTATTGATAAATGAAATGAGGGGAATGAAATGTGCTATGCATTTGCTTTTGGGTTGCAATTCGCTCCGCTTTTTGGATATTGGTGTTATATCCATCATAAAATATATTAAACACATGTTTATTCAGAACCAAATGATAAGTTTTGCTTTATGCAAGTTGAAAATTTTATGTTGTTGCAAGGTGAGAATAAACTTGTTCCAATCATTTAACCACCTTGAGTTTACTTTTTCTCCATACAGGAAAAGCTGTTGTGTTAGGGCAACATACTCATGAGTTAGTTTGGCCATGCTTCGTATATCTGTACAAGATGGCAAAATAAAAAATAAAACCACTAATAAGCCATGATATTACAGTACAACAAATACAATCAAGACATTCATTTTTTGCCACGATAACTTGTCAAGCTATATTTTTTATTTCATAAATTCTCAACTACAATAAAAACTATTGAAAAGAACACCAAACACCCAAACGTTTTATAGTTTTCCTTTTTCATCACACACAAACACATTTCACCACTTATAAATCAAACAATAATACACCACTATATTTACATTTACAATTTGTTTATACATTGCAACCTTCAAACAGAAACCCAATAGCAAGTGTAATCATTTAATTTCAAAATTACAGTTAAAAAAACTGTACATACACTATTTAGAAATATAACAATAAAATTTGCCTACAAAGACTTGAAATACAAATCTAAAGGAAATGGACATTGATTCTGGCGGTTTAGGAGTATATGGGTTTTTGAACAAAAAGAATCGTAGAGGCTTTTGGCAGGAAAGAGTCTTTGTTCTTGATTTTGGTGGATATTTGTGGTTAAATACAAAATCACATGATTTGGATTTATTACAGAAAAAGAATTTGAATGGATATCATGTTTTAGGAAAGAATCCAAAATTGATAGCAAACAGGAATATGAATTACAAGAAGTATGACATTTCGAAAATTACAAAATCGGATATTGTTAGAATAGGAAATATGGATTTTTGTATAAATGTTGGAAATGAAAGGGTAGTTTTGCAAGCAAAAGATAAAAAAGAAGCTGAAATGTGGATTTCACACCTGGAAATGGTTATTGATAACAGCAATACATTTAAAAACAATGCAGAAAAGACAGATATAAACAGTTTTGATGAAGATTCCAATGAAGAATATATGAATGAGAGAGGATATTATAGTCGTTCTTCAGAATCTCTACTAAGATCATTGCCGATAAGTATATTTGAAGCTGAAGATGAATTACCTGCAAATTCTACTTACAAAAACAAGATTAGCAATCTAATGAGTCCAAAGTGGCGAACTCCAGTTCAAAAAAACTCGGATCATATTCAATACGAAAAGAAGAAAAATAGTACAATAGCGCTTGGAAACAAAGTAATAAACATTCTTTCAAAGAATAAGAGTGTTTTGGTCAGGGATAAACTATGTTCAGATGACAGCAAGAAAAGAAATGAGATAGTTGCAACCGTTCAGAAAGCATTAAACGAAATTGCAAATGATAAAAACTGTACACTTGAGACTGAAGCTGATTCTGAAGATAATATTTCAACCAAGCATAAAGATGATATTTCATTGGAATTTGAAAGTCCTATTGATAAAGGAAACAAAGTAAAGATACTGTACACTAAGAGCAATTTCCAGAAAGCAACATTTGAACCAGAAACTACAAATACTAGACGAGTAGGTTTTGAACAACAAACTGATCTAGGTAAAAAAGTAGTTCCTGATTTTGATGCCTATCCAAAGAAAATTGACGCTGAATCACATCATTATCAAAACAACAATATCCAAGATTTGGAACATACTCAACAACAACAAGAAAACCACATCGATTATACACAAACAAAAGCTAAAAGGAAATTTAGAGATGTCAAGAAACACGAAAACCGCGATAATATAATAGAAAATGGATATGTACAAGAGAGTGATAATAACCAAAACATTGTAGATGTCAACCCAATAAAAGAGGAAACAAACAAGGTTATTGACATTCAAGAGGAAATAAAACTACTTGACAAAAAACCAGGGTTTTTATCATGGCTAAAACTAGCTTGTTCATCTTTTACAAAAGGTACAAACAAGAAAAACACTAAGAATGTTGCCAAATCCTTATCAAATTATGAGCAAACTTTTGTAGTTTTATCAAAACCACTCAATAACCGAATCAACAAAAAGCATAGTGGTTTGCGTTTCAAAAAAGGTTCTAGATCTGGTAAAGGTTCACGAAGAGAATACAAAGTAGAAAAAATTCAGCATGTTGAAGAAAAACCTTATAACTTTCCTAAAGATGCGTTAAAAGGTAGAAAGGGAAACCAAGCATTTACAAATTCAAAAAGAAAGCCAAGTAGTTCCAGTAGCATTCAA
>MBFT01000267.1:4093-18532 GCA_003086725.1 Furculomyces boomerangus | reverse complement strand
TTCCGATTTTTTGGGAGTTTTGACAGTTTTTGATTTTTTTGAAGGTGGGTTTGAACTAGATTTTGAATCGAATGCAGAATCTACAGAATCAAATTTTTTCTTTCTGTTTTTAGAAATGGGTGAAATCTCGATGCTGACATTTTTTGAAGTTTTGATGGTTTGGGTATCTGGTGTGGGAGAAGATACTTCTGTTTTATCAGAGTAGTATAGATCATCTGAAATCTCACTGTTTTGTTTAGAATAAAGATCAAAGTGAATAGCTTTTTCATTTTTGATGTTAAAACGTGTTGGGGATGCTTTCCCTAAGGAGATTAAATATTTTTAAGATGTTGTAGAAATATTGTGGTTTCTGGGTAAAAAAACGGGGAAACAACAAAAATAATTACCATTAACAGCAGTAGTTGGAGTGACCATCTCTTGAGCTGATTCAGAAGCTTTAGTTTTATTGGCAGGAGTTCGTTTTCTCAAAATCATCTTTATAAATAATGGTAAAAAACAACAGATAAAAGGAAAAAAGGGGGAAAAAAAGAAAAGAATTAAATTGGAAGGCTTTTGGGCCAAATTTATTCATTTTGAAAAAAATTGAATCGAAGGGTTTTAGTGGGAGCGAGGTTTATATTCGATAATTGGTCACAAAGGCATTTTTTAGTAGCCTATAGATTCCTGCATACCACGGAAATCCCAAATAGGCCATTGAATAAGAAAAATGATTTGCCGTTTTACACAATTAAGTAGTACAAACATTCTATTTGGTAAATATAGATTAAAATAGCCAATAGCTGCAAAGAATTTTTTTCCCGTACATTTAATTTATTATTGATAGGCCAGATGTGTTTATATTGTATAATCTTACAGAAATCAATTAAAACTCGAAACAGGAAATAACGGGTTTATGATAATACAAGAATGATCTGATTCTAACAAAAAGTAAATTCATAGATATGTTTATTCGTATGAGATTCAAAAATAAATACCTTGAGTAAAATAAATAGCTTATAATAATTGTAACAACAAAAATTCCTACCAAAACGCACACCATCCAACATAACACTGACAAAGATTTTCGACTAATGTTGCTTGATAAATCAAATTTTCAACCTGGCCAGCAACATCCAATGTTACTTTTGGATTAAAATCTCTTCCTGTGAGTTTGTTTTGTATCCTATTGATGATAGCTATCGCTTTAGGGTTTGCTACCTGCCATTGCTCTTCCACATCGTCTTCTTTAAGAAGTCCTATTTTACCGTATCCCTGGTTTTCAAAAGGAACTGCATTTCCAGGGAATTCATTAGATCCAGCAGAATCAACCTTACGCATCTCTTCAGAACGATCTTGAAGATAATGCCAACTCACTAATGGATCATAGACAAAAGCCTCTAGGACTGCCATTAAACTGTCCCTGTTTGCTCGTAATACCCGCATTGTATGCTGTGCAGTAATTTTAAACGACCCTTCAATCCCGTTTACTTCCATAGCTTTCACCAACATTCGTGTAAGCCTAAATGGTACTGTTTCTGGAAACTTGTCCCTAATTGTCGCTACTTCAAAACAATCGCCAAAATCTATATGCACTACTTTTCCTGAAGCGCTGTGAATCATCAAGTTTGATGGATGCCTGTCACCAAGTCCTAGAATGTAACCTGCCATAGACATTACTCCAAGCGATCGAGTATAATTTGTACGCCTCTCCAGCCAAGTTTCTGCGTTGTGACTTCTGTACCATAAAACCTTGTGCAAATCATTACCCTGTGTTAACCCCATACTGTACTCAAAAGCTTCTATTTTCTGCAAAATACTACAATTTTCGTAATCTGGTGCATACTGAAGCATATGTCTGTGTTCAGCATTAATCACAATATTCCTTGATTCCCTGTAGCTTTTAATCAAAGAGTGCAGGGTTTCACAATCCGGATAAAACCCAATAAGTCCCGAGTTTGGAGAAAGCGGGATTACTGGGTATCGCTCTATACTCAAGTGACGACGGGACGTCTCTGAATCTCTATTGAGAAGATTGTTGATGAGATCAAACAGTTGCATCACACGTTCATCTTGTCTAAGATCCTCGTGACCTTTTAGCAGAAAGGTGTATGCCACTCCATCACTTCCTATTATAACCAATCTACGAGGATGTTGTTTGGATGAGTATATGTAAAGCATTGACCTAAAACTCTGGATATATACTACTGGTTTGTTAGGTGAATATAACCCCGGAACTGCCAGCTGCAAGTCTTTAGAACTTAAAAGTTTTGGCGACACATTTTTTAAAGTGAGACTTGTCATCTGTTTCAAAGACCGTTCAATTTTGCGGAATACGCTATAATATACTTCCCACGCGTGTTTCAGATAATTTGTATTTGGTGTGGTCTTGAGCGACTCTGAAAATTGGTTGCACCACTCCTCTGCCTCTGAAAGTTCACGCCCAAAAGCTTGAACAAAATGGACTTCGCGTAAAGTTTCTGGTCCCTGTCTGATCAATGCATGTAGTGGCATCAGCTTTTCCAACATACCCTTATAATCTCCTTTTGAAAAATAAAGCCTTGATGCATCCTCCAGTGCCTCATTCCACATTTCTGCCCACAAAATGGCTACGCGTACGAGTTCTGTGCTAACCATTTCTGTTTGTGCAACAAGCTCGGGCGTAAAATTACGTAACTTTTCCAGGATACTTTTAGATACTTTTTTTCTTTGGTCAAGAGTAGATTTGGCTGCAACTGTAAGAGAAAACAATATTGCTTGAGGATGGGATTTCCCAACATCAACCAACAACTGTACTATAAGACGTTTTACATTATCATGTGATGCATGAATTCGTGCAAGAATCTGGGGAATAACTTGAATCCATGTAGTGACTTTCACATCGTTAAATTTTGATGATATAGCTTGTGCAACTGACTCTATATGTCCATAATTAAACCACACAGCCAAGAGACGCAAAGTATCTTGCAGAGTAGTGTCTGTATTTGAAAGCTGTATGGCTTTGAAAAATCCATATACAGATGGGACTATGTGATTTGTTACAACATCTCCTGTTGCAGAGCCACTTTCTCTTTCTGAAGCCTGGGTCATAACATAATGTAATAATGCCCATGAATGCCAAGCAAGATAAGATGTTTTATCAAGAATTTTAGAGGATTCATATAATTTCAGAGCTTCAACATATGTTTCTTTGGCTATAGAATTGTTGTTCATACTATTTTCAAGTCTAGAAGTTCCTTCATGCTGATTAAACATGGATAACATCCATTGTCCTTGTTTATAATAAAGCTTTGATAGTAGTTTCAACGACTCAATGTTAGGATAATAATTCTGAGTTTGACCAGATTCATAGCCATAGTTGTTTTTGTTCAAACTGCTATTGACATTCCTGTCCAATGTTAAGTTATTGAAATCAAAACCAACGTGTATTGACAAAGACTCGGTTACTTTTTTAAGGGTTTCTAAAGCAATTGGTTTTTCACCAGACTTCCATTTATACTCAGAATATGTATATATAAGCTCAGGAAATGATGAGCTGTTAATTTCTTCTTCCACAAACTTTATACTGTTGGCAAGGTGCACGTTTTTGTTAGACTGAAGCAGTTGTCCAGTTGAAAGTCTTGAATTTGAGAATACTGGGTCACCGGAACCTATTTGAGACAATCTAGGTGTGATCTGAGTCACAGTAGAACTGTTTATTAGTAGATTTGCACTTGAATGAGCCCATTTCATAGGTTCAGAAACATCTATCCAATTTGAAGAAGCTCTTTGGTTTTTGTTGGTAGAATTCTCGATGCTGAGGTTTCTTTGATCAAATTCATCTAGAAGCAATAATCTTAATATTTGCATACATAGCATCATCTTTTCAGAGTCCATACAGAGTTTAGCAAATTCAAGCCAAGAACTAAGAATGGTTGTTTTTGGAAGAGCAAGTGAGCGAATCTGAATGAGATTTTGCCAAACCGACACATCTCTTTGACAACCTCTTAACCTAAAAGTTTAAAAAATGTAAATATGAGAAGAAATTGTTATAATCACCTTTTATCCCAGATGTTGGCAATCAAGTTTTGCTGTTCAGGTTGTTCTTTGAGAGACTTGAAAAAAATAACTTCTTCAAGTTCAGATAACATCTGACATGAAACTGCCTGACCATATCCTCTTAAAAAGGACTCTGAAAGTTGTGCAGACATTTCCTGTTCTATTTTTTCTCTAGCAATTCTGATGTATTTATGGGCTTCCTCGTTTTTGTTCTGATAAACAGCAACAAGAGCATAAAAGAAATGTGTAGTTTGCTTGTCTTTGGGCAAATATTTGAGATACTTTTCAAGCTGACTTATATCACCCAAAGCCCATGACAGATTAGCACCAATTGGAGCTACTCTTGATTTGATTTCGTCACTGTAGTTCCACATTTTTTCAATTAGAGGAATAAGTAAGTCCCAATCTGATAAATTGTAATAACATTCCATTTTCCCTAGAATAACTTCAAGCTGGCTTGTTTTATTTTCGCCACTGGCAAACTTTACATTAAGCAAGTTTTGGCTTTCATTTCCAAATTCAAAACTTTTGCCACCCAGAAATTGTTGGTCAAATAACGATCCGTTCATCCCGTTCTCCATAGTACTGTAAACTGTCAACGCTTTATCCCACTGCCCAAGCCGTACATGCCATTCTGCTCTGCCAGCAAGATCTGGTCTGGTTTTACGAATAAACTCGAGAGTTCCTGCAGCTGCATCGTGTTGGTCAAGCTGTTGATTAAGAATAATAAGATCCTGCACAACATTCTCGCCTCCAACCATGCCACACTCTATCTCTTTGTAGTGTAACGCCTTTGCAAGTGCATGACATCTTTGTGCATATACACCAAGACGCTCCAATGAAAGTGGTAAAGGTTTCTCGTCTCGCTCCATATACTCGGCAAGGTTGAGAATTGCCTGAAGAATCTCAGGAGGCATTTGAGCAGAGCTGGCAGCAACATCAATAGTATCCAACAATTCTTTTTGTTCAGAGTTTGAAATTTCAGAGAAACAAGATACAAATGCAGAATTAAAAAGCTCTTCACCCAACTGAGAATAACGTGACGCCATCAGAGCACATGCACGCAAAGCTGGAGATGGATTTTCCTTGAGCAGCTCAACACTCAACTGTTTTATCCAATCAAGCCAATCATCCTTTGTAATTCTCCTGGATGTTTCCCACGCACGTTTAAGTGCTAGTACATTTGGTTTTGAGCGGCGGTTGTTGTCTCTTGACAAAGGATCATCATTGATTACTGACTCTGATTGAAGAGTTGGTTTTTGTTCTGGTGTTTCAAGAGGTGCTAATCTATTAGAAAACAAAAGTCGTGAGCACCGATCGTACTCAACATGTTGTCTTTCTGTGCCGCAGTACAAAGTTGCACTTTTAATAGTAGGCATAAAAATCACAAAGTCATCTTGAAGCTGCTGCATCAGTACACAAAAAAGATCCATGATTTGGTTGTGCAACTTCTGAGTTGGCGCATTTCTATACAACTCAATCAGAGTGAGTATAATACATGAAGCAAATGTCTTGCAATTTACTGAAGACACAATAAATGACAACGTTTGCAAAGTTGACTCCACAACTGAAACCGGTTGCTTTCTAAAATCTAGCAATGCTACCAGTCGTGGCATTGTCAACAAAAGAAATGGATCAAGATTTGAACTAAGAATTCGGAGTGCATGTAACACACGCAGTGTTGGACTCCGTGTTTCTGACTGATCTCTCTCAATTACATCCAACAAAAACGGCAATACTGTTGATAAATGAGAACCAAAGTCTCCTTCCAACGCATCTGCTACAACCTCAATTAGTGCTATTGCTGCTAGTTGTTGGTTCTGTGTTGATCCCAAATCTTCCTCAAACAATTCAAAAACTTCACCCAGATATGGCCTTATTAGTTGTTTTTCAATCAAAACAAGTCTTCCAAGTTGTTCCAAATAAAATTCTTTTTGGTTATTCCCTTCAACATTCATAGCAAATATCAATGATGGAACAACATCCTTAAGATATTTAGCACAAAGTGATCCCAATGATGAAAATGTATTAAGAATTGCTGAACATGCTTCCGTATGAAGCTCAAACAACATTGGGTCTCTAAGAATCTTGAGTAATGAATATAAAGCCATTCGAGTATGATAATCCTCACTAGTAAAGGTTGTTCCAAGGGAGTCTGAAGGAATCTCAGAAACCTCGAATCCTAATGCTGGCAGTGCACTATTGTCATTATTTCCTAAAGCTCCACTTTTTTTATTCCCGCCTGTTTTTGAAGGCTTTGTTTTATGGCCCAAGCTTCTATCTTTTTTGATTTGATCATCAAGTAGTCCAGCCTTTGGCGGAAGAGCAACCAGACGTATAGGGACATTTCCTGTTTTGTTCAAATTTGGTAACTGTATCATTGGGTTGTTGGCTTTGACCTCATTCAGTTTTTGTCTGTAGACATATGGATCCACAGCTCCTATATTTCCTATAACCTTAACTACTTCTTGGCGAATTTCTTTGCTTTCATCACTCTTAAGCATAGAAAGTAATATCTCAAGTAGTTCAGGGTGGTCTTCAAAAGGCTTTGAAACAACTCCACAATGTCTTGCAAATTGTCCAAGTGCTTTAAGTGCCGAAATTCTTTTTATTAGACTGTTTTGGTCTGCAAGAGCTTGAATGAAAATCTCGATTATTTGGTCCGAGTATTCTATGAGATCTTCTCTTCCTACCGGTGCTAGAGCTCCTATGGTTTCAAGATACTTACTTGATAGTCGAGGATTTGCATCTGAAACATTTGATAAAACTGTTTTTAATATTTCAATAACATATGGTTTAATCCATTGTTCTGCAGACTTCACAGCAGCCATTAGTAGCTTAATGCATTCCTCTTTCTCTTGGCTAAAAATAAAGAAAGAAAATTCATTTTAGATTGTAATGCCATATCATCAATTTCATGAATAAAAGAATATCAAATTTTACAAAATGACATTCAAGCCACAAATCCTAGATATGTTTTAAACTAAATAATGTCAAGTTTACCTTATATTTGAATATTCTAGCTGTGTGAGAAGCTGAACAATCATTCTTCGCAAAGATGGGATAACATGGGCTGGGTTTGTTTGGGTTAACCTTGATACAACAGTAACCATGATTTCACGAATATTAAACACTTTATCATTAAGCATCATCAACAAATTTCCAATGTTTTCGGCTTTACCCAAGTGAAAATCAAATTGGCCAATATTTTCAAACAACGATACCGCAAGTAATCTTATTTGAGAGTCGCTGTCTGTAATAGAAACTGCAATAAGGTTTTGAACGATTTCGTTTGTCAAATCCACACCAGGTCCTATTTGCTTCCAATAAAGCTGATTGTTTGATACTATTTGTGATACAGCAATGATAGCCTCTTTTCGAACCTCAGGTTCTTCGCTACTCATGTAAAGAAGTACATCACTACGAATAAGTTCAGAAAGATTTTGCTCCTCAAAACCAAAGGTTCCCAAGGTACGTAGTGCAAGGAGTACTTCATCCATATTTTGGCTAGGCTCTCCAAAACTGTATACATCATTTAACCCTGGAGCTATTAAACTATGTGAGGATGTATTTTCCACTAGTTGAGGTGGGACAGCATAACTCGAAACATTATTCATGTTGGCATTTCTGAGTAAACCAAGTTGGTTTGAGTCATTCAGATAGAACGGCTTTCCAACCAAGATTTCTGATATTATGTTGAGTAATTGCTCTAAGCATTGTCAAAGAATCACAAAATTAGAATTAAAATAAAATTTAAAGTTATAAAAATACAATTTAAGGTTATGAACAAACATACAATTAAAATTGAACAGATGATAAAAGAAATAGAAATAAGAATACCTTGAATAATATTGGATAGTTCAGGAACTTCTTGCTTAAGTACTTTCAAGCAATCACATAGTGGTTTGCTTAGACCAGACATTAACATAATACCAAGTAATTCTTTCATATTTGATGTGGTTACAGGTCCAAGTGCCTTACCAATGTCACCAATACACCCAAACACAGGTGATAAATCAACTACACCTTTGTTTTTTTGTGCAAAAATCAAATAGTCATTTATTGTCACAAAAGTGGTTTGAAGATAAGGAGAATAGAGTTCTTTAGTTGCTAGTGCCATTTTGCCTATTGCCACAAAAGCAACAAGTTGATCTCTTTCTCTTTTTGTTTGGTTTATGAGATAATTCATCAATCTTTGCATAGGTGATTTATCTTTCCCCTTGGCTTTTGTTATTTCTGATGGGTTATAGTTAGCGAGCATAGGTAGTAAGGTCATTACTTCTTTTCTGATTAGAAATTCCCGGTGTTCACGAAGTCTCAAAATTATTTCAACCACATGATTGAAGTGATTTTCCATAAACATACCGCTGTGACTAACAAGTTGTTTGCAAACTAATAATGATCCATGAAGACCTTCTGTTGTGTACTTTGAAATATCCAGAATATAATCTTCATACATTTTTTCATAAATTTGGTTTCTGGTTACCAAGTCTCTTGATGATAGTAGCACCATACACTCAAATAGTGTTTGAGCAGCTCCATCACGCAGTTTAATCTATTGATAGAAATTAAGTACAATTAAAGTTTATAAACTAAAATCAGGGTTCACAAAATATAATTTTATATCTTTCTGGCAGTCTTTTAACATTCGAGATGTACCAGCTTCTTAAGAAGTAGTTTGATAAATAGTTTATATAAATAAATAAAATATTACTCTGGTATCTCTAAGTGGGTTTCGCAAAGCATTTAGAATCTTGGGCAAGAATTCATACATATGAGTTGGTGTAGCCCTACAACAAGCTTCCAAAACCATCATTGCAGTGATTTTGTTGGAGTCGCTTATCTCATTATATGCTATATATTTGAAAAATTGAAATCAGAATATAAATATTTTTCATTTTAATATGAAAGTTTTGTGGTCAGTTATAAACTTTTTAAAATAGTGATTGAATACCATTTAGCCATTCAAGAGCTCTTGTAACTTCAGAATTCACAATTTTAGTTACAAGGATATTTCTTTTCTTGATAAGTTCCTCTATATACAAAAATAAAAGGAATTAACACAATCTAATAATAATGGCTTAGTTTTGGTGTAAAAAACAAAAGTTTTCAACAAAAAAGTTTACCTAGTACTTCAGTTGCTTCTTTTGTAAGCATTATATCTGACGATGTGAATATGGAATGAAGCTGATTAATAATTCTGGTTATTTGAGTTTGAACCAGATTTGGAAGCATAACAAGGACAGCTAATAAATTATTTTGTATTTTATGTTAGACAGTTATTAGAGTTTAAATTTTTAAACGAAAAGGTTTAAAGATAAAGGGATAAAGGGAAAACTTCCAAAATTGAAAGTATAGTATATATATTAATGGTTGATATTTTAAGATGAATATTCTTACATTGAATTGATACAGCTGCTATATCATCGCCTGGTATATTGCTGTGCATAAGATGTATAACATTTTTGGACAGACTCTGAAAAACTAACTGCTGATCTTGTTCAGATGTGCCATGGATAGATTCATCAAGCTAGATGAATAGTTTATAAAAAAAAGATTGTTTAGAGTAAGAATCAAATGGTTTTATACACTGGATTGATCTTAGTAAATTGAGATTCCTCAAGTATTTGTATCATTAGATTACATACCTGCTTTTTGAAAAGAATCTTTCCTTCAGCTCTTTTTTCTGGATTCCTATAAATGTATTAAATGTTTTCCATGATTAATGAAATGAGAAATGATTTGAATGATCTATTGGATCTGGAAAGTGTGAAGTTTATAGTCATCTTTTTTAAAAAGACAAATAAAAGCACATACCTGCTTCTGAGGAGAGCGAGGGTATCTGTGTGGCTTCTGTCAAACATGTTCAGATTTAATAATGGTACACTAATTAAAGTAGTGAAGAAAAAAATGGCTATGGATTTCTAGTGAAGTTAAATTGTTTAGCAAATATAAAAACGATCTGTTTTAGAATTTAATTTGAATAAGGGTAATTGTACGATTATTAAATAAATTGTTTTATAAAGCTTGTTTGTAAATAAGTGAAGGTCTACGACATAATCCTCAGCTATCTCTACTGTTTATTGGAGGGAAATTATCGTCGAACTTTTTAATCTATTTCATTTGTTTATTAATTTTTCAATATTTCTATTTTCCAACACATTTCTTAGCTAAAAATAATATTATTCAACAGTTAAACCATCCTTCAATTGATCTACCTCAGAAATTTTTAAAATGGAAAGTGAGGATAGCGAAACTGGTTAGTGAAATAAATTGTTTAATCGATTAAAATTTACTTGTCAGCTTTGTATATATTTTTGTTTGAAAAGGATTATTTTTGCTGAAATTATATAACCATTTTAGACATCAGCACTTTGAATTTTGCTAAAAAAATAGTACAACCTAGAGAAATTCATCTTTCAAAAACAACTATCATTACACCAAAGCCCAAGCTCAAAATACTCCCAAAATCCTATAAAGCTCCTGATAAATTCAAAAAGCCAGTTATAAGCATAAGCTCTACAAAATCAAATCCTAAATCCAAGTACATTCGTGACCTCGATTCTGATTCGAGTGATGATGCTTTTTTTAGCCGAGAAATATCAAGCGAACAAAAATCGAAGCTTATAAAACAAGTTTCAATAGATACAAAAAAATACCAAAGTATTGAATTAAAAAATAGTAGTGTTTTTGTAGATACCATAAAATCAGATAGTGATTCTTCGATTTCAGAAAATGTTAGGTAACCATCAAATTACTTTTTTAACCTTTAAAACAATGTTCTTTTAGATCATCTCCAAAATCAGAAAAAAGAATCCAATCTTTTACTAGTGAATCTGATTCTGATTTTAGTTCCAGTTCAGATCATCATAAGCAACAATCAAAAAAAATAAGAAACTCCGACAATTATATTGGTAGTGGTAATCAATTTTCTAATGGAGAAATCCTGAAAAATGATTCTCTAAATGAATCTTCTAGTGATTGTGGATATACAGATGATGATAGTATTAGTATTGAAACTGATCGCGCTAAAGCAACTTCGAGAATCCCCCTTTTCTTTGGCGGCATGAACAATTTTTACACACCACACCCTAACCCTTTTATAGAAAACGACACAGAAGCTGTATATGAAGGTTTAGATCCTGCACTTATGGAGGTTGTAAAATCTCATAAAAAACATCAAAAATATAAACTCAGTGGTTCAACTATTAAAAACGAAAATAGTTTAAAATCAAAACTAGATACAGAGAATCAGCTGCCAAGCATAATTAATTTGGATGAAGACGAAAATGAATCCATTAACCTCATTTTAAATCTAAAACTTGACACCAATTTCCTAAACGATGAGATTAAAAATACTAGTGCATTCCATTGGAACAAGGAAAGTTTGGTTTTCAACAATGATTTTGACTTTGAAAAAATGGAGAGTTTGAAAATAACTATGGCATCAAACGACACCTTTTTGAAAACTTTAGAAACTCTTCGGTTACAATTAATGATACCTTTTGACACTTCAAGACTTGTTTTGGTATATGATAATGTCAAAGTATACCCAACAGTCACTCCAAGAGCTATCAGCACTTCGGAAACTATAGAAATGGGTAAGATATATTTACTAATCAATTTTATAGAAATGAAACTTTTCTATACTTATAACCTTTTTGTCACTTTTTTAGACGTTTATCCAACCAATGTTTACAATAGATTTGTGAAGAAACAAAAAAACAATTTTGAACAAGTAATTTCAGATCCACCAACCCTAGCAGACATGACTTTGGAATCTGATGATCTCGATTTAAATGTTGATTCCGAAGCCTTAGATGCAATTAAAGCAAATAAGACTACAGAAGAAACCTTCAAAATAAAAATAAGAAGTAAACTTGGAAAAGATATATATATGGATATTGCAAAGGTTTGAAATATTCTCTATACTATAAAAATTGCATTTATCTTACAATTTTCTCTATTATTTTTCCAGAGCGTAAAGATCAGCTTTGTAATTGAAGCATATAAAAAAGCATGTGAGCTAGGTAACGAAGTAAAAGTTAAGCTTAGTTTTGATGATGAGTCGCTAAACCCAAACGACAAAATTGGCGATACTGAAATAGAAGACGATGATATGATAATGGCATCATTCTAGACAAAATTTTTGAATCTTGTACCTGATATAATTTTCTGATTGTACTTTTATCAACTCTCTACCAATAAAATACAAACCACACTTCACACAGTTATAGTAAATAAGTGTAGGAATATAGCCCACCTCAAAACGCCCATATTTATGTTTTCTCGGATAGTTTCTTAGCGATAAACTCTAACTTTATAAATAGTATTCTATATCATCTTCTTGTGTTTTTATATGAATATGTAAATTTTCAATAAAATCCACGGCTGATATGATACATTCACGTATTTTTGTGTTTCTGACATAAAATTTGTTTGGACTTTAGCATCTGTTATTTCATATGATATTCAAGTCTTTTTTGGTATACAATAAACACAATCACACTCCTAGATCATTCTAATCTAAAAACCATAAATTTGCATCGTCTCTCTTTTTAATAAAAGTAAAACCATATTGGATAAATCCCAATTGAGATTCAATTGTGCATTATTATGAAAATTACTAAAGCTTATGAATTTTATATTAACCTAGATTTAGTTTATTACATTTACCCGAGAGGTCGGATAAATAACTTAGCTAAATCAACGTACCAATAAACTATTGTCGATACACTGATGGAATACCAACTATAATTAAGAATGATGAAGTTTGTTTTTATCATACAATTTGAAATTGTAGGAGTTTTTGGAGCCAACTCGTTCAGTATAAATACCTCATATATTTCTTTATTAAATAATCATCTTTAAAATAAACAATAAAAATCCCAACCCAAGCTAAACATAGCTTTTTCTGTTTGATACCCATTTTTTAAAATCTTCACCAGTATTTAAACCCCCTTAATAAAACTGATACAGGAAACTCCTGATCTTTGGTTCAATTTTTAATTTCAGTATTTTTTCCCATTTAAAGGTATCCTGAATATTTTCAAAATCAAGGTTCAGTTTGTTCCATTCTGGAACTACAGGTGTAAAATTCATCTTCTAAGTTAGAAATTCTTTTATATTAGTAGTAACTACTTTGCTAAACGTATGAAAACCATATTTAAGGCCCTTCAGAAAAAAAATGATCTGATGCGGAATGGGCAATTATATTTAGCAATTCACTCGACTCCTTATCGATATCTACCCTTTTGGATTTATTCACAAGTTTTATGGTGACCGTGGTTGTATTTTGACTACTATTTAATAAATTCCAGTATTGGGTAAGTTTCCATATCATTTCAATACCCTCATTTTTTAGCCATTGTAAGTCGCAGTTCCAAAGTTTGAACTGTTCTTTATCTCCTAAAAGGTATATAATTAATGTTTCTATGTCTTTGGGGTCCCATTCTCTTATTTCATCTTTATCAGTCCAGACTACTTTATTCCATAATATCATCAAATTTTTTCAGAATGCTGAAGTTTCTTCTTTCCAAAGATTCGTCATTTTTAAGTAACCAAGCGAAGTGTGCTTTACCTTTGTGTTAATCTTACTGAAGTAGTTGATTAACAAATTTTTGCCCATTTCTATCTAATGATTTTTATCTCTAATACTAAAGTCAATTATCTATTTAGAAAATATGTTGTCTAATTGAATATTAATATTTAAAAGACCAGATCCCTCACAATTTAATAGGTAGCTCCAAGGTGTTCTATACAATACTGGATTTTTTGTCGTTCCATAAAAAATTCTTGATAAGGGGTTTGATATTATCTATGAATTTTGTGTCAAATGCAGCTACATGTGCACAAAAACAGAGCTTTGATAGAATAAAGATGTTTACTACAGTATGCAACAAAAGTGTTCAAGTGTTTTTGACTTTTTTACATTAATATAAATAACTTTTTACATAATCAACCAACCTACCCCGGATTTTTACTCAAGAATGTTTAGATGTATCTAATTATAAAACAATAATCTCAAGTTGTTTAAATAAAAAGTAAAAAAGTTATAACAAATTAAAGTCATTTTTTTTAAAATTTTCAATTTTCAACTTTTTTTAAATATTTTTTCAAAACTTTAATAACTTTATCAATACATCTTCAATTGCTTCAAAAACTAACATTTATTTAGTTTACATACTTGAGTTTATAATATAAAAGTTTAAACGTTATTGGATAACCATGAAAAAAATATCAGAACAAAAACAACTTGATATTGTAACACTTTACAAAATCATTGATAGCTATAGAATTGTAGCAAAAAAATTGGTATCAGCATTGGAACAGTTAGCAAGTATGTAAGGCTACATAATGCAAAAAAAATTAAGAAAAACAAAGGCCGCCCCAGGAAGTTATGTCCAACATTGTTAAAAAATATAG
>MBFT01000262.1:13299-28037 GCA_003086725.1 Furculomyces boomerangus | reverse complement strand
AAGGCTGTCAATCAAAAACACTTCAATACCTTTGTTACTTTAATTTCCATCCTTTCTTTCTATTTTAAACTCTTCTTTTGTTTAAAAAATGAACTCTGATCAAAACTCAAAGAAAGAAAAACCAGGCAATACATTACCCTTTCTATCCAAACTATATTCTAATTTACATATTATTTAGACAATAAAACTGACTTGGATGCACTAAGCGATGAACAACTATTCAAAATGGTAGTCATGCTACCAATAGTATTCCCAATGACCATGATACCTGCCCGACTACCTGAACTCTACTATAAAATGAAAAACAAATTATATCCAGATTATTTCTACTATGCTTTAATCGCTTTAGGTAGTGCAACAAGTAAGGAAATAGGAATTCCAGAGAAGAAAGAACAAGAACTTGTTTATATACAAAAATCCATAGACCTGTTAAAACTGAAAACTGATATCAGGAATCCTTACTATATATGGGCTTGTATTATTATTTTGAATTATTGTTCTAATGTAGTTAGTCCCTCTATAAACGAAACTGCCACAAGTAAGTTTTGATATATAAAATCTACCACTAACTCATGACATTTTGCTCAAATTCTAATATGTGTTCAGTATCAGCCAAACTGTAAGTTTCAGCTATACACCTCAATTATATAAATTAACAAATAATATTTCTAGGTCTGTCAGAATATCAAAAATATACCAACTTGATTTATCAAAAATAGCAAAATCAAAATATTCGGAAGAAGAACTCGAGTTTAGAAGAAGAGTGTTTTGGAGTTTTTATGGATCTGACAGAGCTGCTATGATATTCAGTGGTTCATTACCCACTATTCAAGATAAAGATATTGTAGTAAACCTTCCAATAAACGACTTTTGGTGGAGATATGGCGGTGAGTGCAAAGTAGAACATCCTGAGATTATATTTTGGAATCACATTGCAAACAGCGAAAATAATGAACAATATAGCAAAGGAGATACCAAAAATTATGTAAAAACAAAAACTCTTTCTGGTAAGATTAGTGATTTTGCTAGAAGAAGATGGCTTAAAAAAGTCTATAATCCTGATGATGACAATCTCGAATTGGTACTATTTATTGACAAGCTTGATAAATTTGAAAAGAATCTAGTCAAAAACCCACCACTTGATTATGATTTAATCAAAGAAGCATATTCAAAGTACAAAGATACAATCAGATTCACTATGGATATAGAAAATATCCTCTATAAAAATATTTTTACACAATATCATTATTTTATGAAAAGTACACTTTATCAAACAGAAATGGTTAGAGTTGAAGGAATTCATATGCATCCAGGAAGAATAGTTTCAGCAAAGAATGTAATTGTAGATATTGCCAACAAACAAATAGACTCTATCCACAAGCTAAACGAGGTTTTGCCTCTAGAATACTGGGAAAACTCAACGACTTCAATGGGACTTATGAGTGCAATAGCTTGTTTGAATTATATAAACATTTCTCCAGAAAATAATAGCACAAAGCTGGCTAATAAGATCGAGAATTTAAAAGAAATTTATTTCAAAATGAGCAACTATTCTGAGATTCCTATTATATTTTTAATGTATTTGGATCGCTTGTCAAAGTTCATTAACGAAACCCACAAAGAAAATGAAAAATACAGTTATCTATTTGGAAAAATGAAAGAATATTCCATCAATGAGTCAGATGTACATCCATGGCTAGTTCCTAAATATGGAGCACTTTTTTTTATTCAGTGTTGCTTTCAAGCATCATTTTCAGCTATGAAAATAACTGATTATTTGTATATCAAGGATACCTTTGCTAGATTTGTAAATCAACACCAGGAAGCTGGAAGTAGTGATAATGCCAATATAGAATCAACAAGAAATTCAAATAACTTTGCTAAACAGAGTGAGGCTGTTCCTGAAGAATCTGTTTTATTGAAAAACAAGAATGATGAACCATCATATAAATACAACTATGAACAATACATTAAATACAGCAAGCTCCTTGAAGAATCAAGTCCAAATACCACTGAAAATTACTACTATCAATATATGGTTGATATTTTGGCAGAAAGGATTGTTCAAGATATCATCAGCAATCCAGTGAACAATCAAAGCAACTTTGAGCCTCAGTTTACCTTTCCAACAATTAATCTTAGTACTTTACATAGCAAAGCAGATGGCAAAAAAAATGAAAACACATATCAGTACGAGATACCAGAACTTGATAAGATATTTTGGTCTTGAATTTAATTTTATTTTCGGTTTCTATAAAATATAAACTACAACATTTTTTAATAAAAAGTTTAAGAATTGCACAAACCCATTACCAACCTTGATGAGAAAGAAATAAATATGATATTAATAATAAAGAAATTTAAAAAGTATACTTTTATTCAAAATTATGGTTCGCAAAAGCACTTTAATTCAAAAAAATATTGCATACCATGTATTAATATTTAAACTGACATTTATATACATTATAATGGGTATATTGGGATATGGTAATAAACAGATAAATTGGTTTTTTCATTCAATATAATTAATACCAGGTGGTAGATAGCTTGAATCAAGTCATGAGGTTTGTAAGGACTATAAACATTGTTAAAACTAAACTGAGGAATAAGGGTTTATTTTTAATTTGTTTCTAATTTGATTTCTTCATCTATAGTTTCAGTTAAAATCTTTCCAAACCTGTCAAAAGCATTGAGATCCAAGTAGATCTGTGCGCTGAGTCTGACCCACCAGGCGCCGTTGTGTTCATAAACAGAACCGTATGTGTTCTTTTTTTTCAATAGGACATTAGCAAGTCTTTCAAAGATTTTTTTATGAATTGGGTTACCAAATTGAAGTGGGAGTTTGCAATTGATCATGTTTGGAGTTTGATTTTCGTCTCTTGTCATAGGGATTAATCCATATTTTGTTTCCAATAGATTTGCTCCACTGATTGCAAGATTGTGACAATACTCCTGAATCTTTTCTATTCCTCCAGCTGCTTCAATAAAATCTATAGCTGCATTGATAGATAAATATCCGCTGTAATCGGTGGTTGCTTGTCTATAGAATGCTTCATTCCATCCAGCATTTGGTTTGTAAGCGTATGATATTATATATGGTTGTACTTCCGGTTGGATGTGTTTTGCTACATAAAAAATTGCAGTTCCACGTTTGGTATAAAACCATTTATGAGCATTTGAAACAAAATAGTCACATCCAATACTATCGATATCAATATTTATCTGTCCCAAGGAATGTGCACCATCAATAAATACTAGAGCACCTTCGTTTTTGAAGATTCTTGTTAATTCACGATAAGGAAATTTAATTCCTGGAACTGAGGAAATAGGATCAATCAAAGCGAGTTTTATTTTCTTTTTGGATTCTTTTTTGAATTTTTGGATTGTTTTTGTTGTGATTTCAATAATATCTTTGTTTGAACAAGGAAATTTTATTGGGATATCAATAGCCTCAATTCCTTTAGTATCACAAATGTAGCTAATTGTATTTGAACAACCTTTGAAGGATGTAGAGAATTTGAATATAACATCATTACTATCGAAATTCATGCTTCTTACAACACTGTTTAAGCCACTGGTAGAGTTTGCAACAAAAGTGAGTTCTGTTGGATCTTTACAACCCAGATAAGGAGCTATTCTTTCAAGGGTTTGTGTATATAGTGTTTTTGATGTATATTCCATCCAGGAATCTGGGTTATGTTCGGAGCATAAAAAGTAGTAGTGGAAGTAATCACTGACATACTTTGGTGTTGAGCCGTAGGCACCATGGTTCATTGGCAAGTAATCCAAATCAGACATAAACATTTTTCTCATTTTGGGACCAAACTCTGGTATTCCGCCTAATTCTGGGACTGGAATTGCTTTTAGTGATGGATCTATATCACTAGCTTTTGGATGTGGAATAGTCATTTTTTGGTGTTTGAGATGCGATAAGATTTATAAAAACAAACTGACAATATTATCGATAATGGAATTGAATTGTAGAAAAGAACTTTGGTTTTATAGTTGTAGAAACTCGACTATAAAACAGGGGTAGTTCCTGAAACTTTGTTGAAAAATCGTCATAATGACGCAGGATCCTTCAAAAATAGAATTTTAGTTTATCATTTGGTAGTCACTTTGACTTGATAAAAATAAGATAGTTACTTTTGCATAGAGTTGGTTTTCTGGTGTTTAACCTGACTCAACTTGACTCACTGATGCTATTTCGGGGGTTTGTAAACTCTTTTTGTTACATAAGCCTAAATTGAATATCATTTTTATGAGCAATTTAGTCTACATTTCAAAGCTGGCCAATAAAAACCAGGAAAAAGTATATCTTGACTGTTATTATCTAATCCTATTTACAACAAATTAATTTTTACTAGTTTTTCTTTTTATTGGATATTACGTTAGAAAATAAATTCCATTTTAAAGCATTGTTTTTATGCAATTCTCACCAAAAAGAGTTCACAGTTCATCACAAGTGTTTCAGAGTTTGAAAAATGAGCTTATTTTTCAAACCAAGGAAATTGGATTCAATCGTAGAGCAGAAAGTAACTCACATGTATTATATAAAACATACCCATTATGTAACTAGTGGGCTCTTTGGTTTTTTTTATGTCGCGTGTTCGAAAAAACCAAAAAGCTTTGCCATCTAGCGTGCAACAATACAGTGTTGGTGTTTAGTATAAATAGCTAGGAAAATGAACAATAAATAGGAGCTTTATAGAAAGGATTTCTAGAATGAATGGTCAAGCATTCACAATAAATCTGGTTTGATGTTCTAATCTGCAACTTGGTCTTTATGGAAGTATTAATTTCTAAGATGATATTGATTTTATATTTCACAAAAGAAAAAGCGACAAAAAAAGTTTGAATGATTTTGTAATTTTGTGTACAAGCTCAAAACTGTCGCACAACATTTTACATAAAAAAGATAATATCCAACCAAAACTTATGGTTCGGTTATACAAAACTAATCCGAATTGTGAGAAATGTTATTCGGTCAAAGTTGAACACAAAAGAAAAATGTTTAAATTTTTTGCTTGTAAAAATAAGATAAAAGTTTAGTGCAAATTCAAACGATAAAGATTGGTCAACCAAATAAGCTTGTATCAAATTGGTTTTATAAATAATGACCAAATATAGTTCCATTTTTTTAAAGCGTTTGTCGTGCAACTTTCGATCAACCAACCCAAATACATCTTGCCACCAGTTACTTGCTTATTGCCTGATATTGGCTCGTGTATTTCTCTAGTAACTCTCATTACATAAACATAAACAACGTTTTAGTTCACACCACTCTATTAATTTGCTTGATCACCCAAATCGAACCTCTATAAAAAGGGTGCTCATGCTCCTAAGCAGGGTAATAGTAATAAGATATTACCTTTCTATTAACCCTTAAACCCTCTTTAAAAGATGATCTTTGCCAAATCCCTTCTCTCAGCAGCTTTTTTTGTTGCTTCTGTCGCCTCCCTTAGTATCCCAAGTGGAAACCTTAATACCTTTAACAAACGCGAAACTTGCAAAGCCGATTATGATGACGACAAATCTCCCGCTTGTCCAAGAGACATTATGTCTTGCACATTGCCAAACATTGATCCTTGCTGCAGCCCTGCAAATGGATTAGTTGTTCTTGCCCTACAGGTAATACATATATTGTTTTATAAAAAATAACGTTTTTTTTATAGTGGGTTCTAAACTACGGTCCAAAAGAAGAGTTCACAATTCACGGTTTGTGGCCAGACAGATGGTAAGTATTTTTATCTCCAAAGATATAGTTATACTCAGGAAATTAATACGAACGTAAATATTAGTGATGGATCTTTCCCACCAAATGAGGGTTGTGATCAAACTAGATCTGTAGATTCAGCTGCCACCGTTGTTAAAAACTTGGACCCAGAATTGTACAACACAATGACAAACATTTGGCCATCATACACTGGAGATAATGACTGGTTCTGGACTCATGAATGGAACAAACACGGAACTTGTGTAACAACTCTTGACCCTACTTGCTCTCCAAAGGGATCATACAAGAACGGTACAGATATTCTTACATTCTACAAAACCACAATCAAAGAAGCCAAAAGACATGACTTGTATTCCGCTCTTAAAAAAAGTGACATTGTACCTGTTCCCGCTCCACAAGGAAATAACACTGCAAAATCTTACTCTGTTGACCAGTTCAGAAACGCCATCAATAAAGAGTTTGGTGCATTCCCAAATTTATACTGCACAAACGGCACCCTTAGCGAAATATACTTGTATTTCTATGTTAAAGGCAAAGATCAATATATTATCACACCTCCAGTAGGAAAAGATAGTTGTGTATCAACCATTAACTATTATGAAAAAACTGTATAAATAACTCTGTCCAAATTGTCCGATTTTAAATTGACATTCTACTTTGATGTTTTAAAAGTTCGGGTTAAGTTATTTTTTTGTTTTTTTCAAACGTCTTAATAAAGTTCAATACTTTCTAAAATTCAAAATTTTTATTTTTTATGAAATGTTTTTTAAACCTTGGCTATCAATCCAGACCACAAATGCTTGCTGTTTCTGATAAGCCAGTATTTTGCAGGATGTCTAATTTTAATATTAAATCGCCATACGAAGATTCCTCTGTGTTCATACAAATGATATGCTTGAGTATCAAAATTCTTCTATTTAGAAGATATATGATTAGGAAATAATAGTTCTGCTGGGAAACATTATTCTATGTGGCTTATAAATTCTGCATCAGCAAATGTAATTGGAAAAACACAAACAAGAATTTTTCTATCATGCAACAATATATACGAAGCAAAGTACTGTTACAAATTTTGGCCATCTCATTTAGTGCTTCCATATTATATTCAATCTATTTGAAGTACTGAAGCTATTAAAGTGTTTAATCATGTGCAATAACAACTTGGTTTAAAAGAATAAAAGAATGTTGGTAATGACCCCATTTTGTTCTATGCATGAATTACTTCTAGGGAAAGCAATTCATCTTTATACCAAAAATCTATATAAAATCCAACCATATCTTTTGTTTAGAGTATAATAAAAACACTTTTATTAAAAATCATCTAAATGAAACTCGCACTTTTTACCCTTTTAGTTCTTACCAAGTATGGTATCTGTGAGTTTTTTCCAAAAACCCAAAACTCCATTTTTGAAATCTTTAGAAATGTTTTATCTTTGGGACCAAAAAGCTTTGATGACTCCACTTGTCCCATAAACCCGATTTCATGTGAACGTAATGATGTTGATTCTTGCTGTAGTCCAAAAAATGGACTTTTCGTCTATTCACAACAAGTACTTCCCTTTTCTGTAGTTTTTCTAATATACTAACTTTTTTATATTTCTAGTGGAATTTGAACATAGGCCCAAGTGATCAGTTCACTATTCATGGTTTATGGCCAAACAAATGGTAAAACATAAAAATAACATTTCTTATACTTTATTCTAACCAAATAGCTTTTCTGTTTGATTTTCTTATTAGTGATGGTAGTAGAACACCTAAACGTGGTTGTGGCAAATCAAGAATAGTTAAAGGCGTTGTCAATACTATAAACTCTTTAAACGAAACTCTTGTGGAAAAGATGGACAAGTTTTGGCCTTCCGGTGTTGGAAGTAAAGATAAATTCTGGTAAGAATGATTAATCCCATATTATTAATTCAAAACTCTTGTAACAATGTATATTATAAATAAAGGACACACGAGTGGAATAAACACGGAACTTGTATAACAACTTTGGAACCAAGATGTTATGGAGACAAGTACAAAGAAGGTATTGATATTGTAGACTACTTCCAAACAGCAGTTGAATTAAAAAGCAAATACAATTTGTATGGCGCTTTGAAAAAGCATGGAATAGTTCCCACAAAAAGTGATGATACCAATAATGAAAAAGTATATACCCTTCAAGAATTTAAAAATGCAATCAAGAGTGAACTTGAAATTACTCCTATTATACGTTGCAAGGAAAATAGACTCACAGAAATACATTTATGGTTTCACGTTGAAAACAAGTCGCAGTATATTGCAGCTAATCCGATTGAAAAAGGAGAATGTGAAAAAATTCTTTACATTGAAAAGACTCCATCGGATAAATAAATGAACTATATCAGTTTATATACTTTCTCTCAATAAAAAGTATCCAAGATTTTAAGTGAAAAATATCAATAATTACAAATTGCCAATTGAATATTTGCGTTTTTAGATTTGGCTTCTTTTATTTCCTACTATATTCAAATTCATTCTTTTTTTCATTTTTAGGGATGTACCACTACTACATCAAAACCATACCATAATAAACTCAAATTACAACATTCAAGATTTGTTTCCATTCAAAATCAATGAATTTAGAAAAAGCAAAAGAACCAAATGAGAACTGCGGATTCTTAAACTTGGGATTTGACATCCTTGCACAGATATTCATTCAGACGCGAAATCCAAATCTCGCCACTGTATCCAAACTTTTCTATCAAATTTCTCATAACACTGGAGTCCAAGTAGGATACTATTTACTTTGGAAGGATGATCTGCGGCAAATATTGAATTCACATTTAATCAGTTTTAGTAGGGTACCTATGAATACCAAACTTTTCAAAAGTTTGGTTCTAAAAAACGAAAAAAGTTTTGATTACTCCAAATTTTTTCTAATGGCACTGAAGTATGAAAAACAGGGTTTACTAAAACTATTGTTTACACAAAAAAGAATTATTAAAGTGGAGCCAACAGATAAATCACACAACCTTCTATTCAAAATTTCAGAAAATTCAGATGATCTGTATTCTATTGAACCCTTGTTTTTCATCAACAGTTGTTATATATACCTTCACCAATTTACAGGAAATGTAGACATATTTGAAATTATTGAAAAAGCACATACTATAGAATTCGACATTGTCAAAGAATATGGAATATTACCTAAAATGATTGTTAAAGGAAGTGGAATTGCGAAAATACACGAGAAACTAACAGAGAGAAACTACCTCATACTTTTAAATGTATTCATGAAAAGACGCGATGAAAAAATGATTAAGTATATATTGAGCGTTATAAACATAAACCAAGAAATTTTTGACTATTGCATACATCATGCTATAAATTCTGGAAGTATTGATGTTATAAAAATTATAATTGATCTTGGAAAAAAACTTGGTTTTCGTGTGCAACGTTTTATATCTATCGATGCTGTTGGTAGATCCTGTCCCATTATTGCCGACTATTTAATCAAGCTTGAAAATAATACTACTGATTTGTATATAAATCAACTAGTAACTCAATCTATTTTATGGAAGAATGTTGATACCTTTCAGTACCTATTAGATACTTGGGTAGTTCGAAATAGAAATTTGTATTATATTAAGAAGGCCATTACTTACCAATGCCATAATATCCTGGAACTTCTATTGAATAGAATTGGATTGAAAAATATTGATCCTGCAACTCAGATACTTTTGGCTCATATTTATGACACAGGATTTCGCTTAAAACTTGTTGAAATGGGAATATATATACACATAAATAAAGACATATTACTTCATAATTTCCGCTATAAAGTCGAATATGAAGTAATAGAAATTTTATTGAAACTTGGCGCTGATGTGTATTCAAGGAATAGTAAAGTCTTGAATGTCGCAATAAAAACCAACAACACAAAAGTAGTCAGACTGATTTTAAATTATAGTGACAAACCTCACAAACACATAAATCACAGTTTTTATAAAGCCTGTATCAACGGCTATACTGAAATAGCCAACCTCTTAATACAAAATAATCAATCACTCATCAAAAAATATGGATATCTGGTGTACGAACTAGGAATTTTGGATAAACTAGAATGTATGGAGCTTTTTTTGGAACATGGTGTAAACTTATCTATCAAAAGATGTCAATCGTTTCTAAAATATTCAATAAGAAAGAAAAAAGTGGGTCTAGCTAACTTGCTAATAAAACATGGTATTCAAATTGACTACAATGATAAAAGTGTATTTGAACACGCTTGCAAAAATGAACTATATGATATCATCGAAATTTGTTTAAAGAGTGGAAAAATAGATAGAAAGTCTATCCAGCTTGCATTTGTTCAGACATGTCGGTTTTATCAATACAAGATAGCCGGCTTGATACTAAAACACAGCAATGATCAAGACAAGGAAATGTTGGTAAATTATCAACACAGTTTACCTCTGAATATAGTGGCTAAAGATGGTAATAAAGAAATGGTTGATGTTCTTTTAAGTTGTGGATCAAATGTAAACTCTGAGAATAGAAATCTTTTTATCAATGCTTGTCGATTTGGATACAACATCTTAATTGTCAAAATTATTGAATACTGGAAAATTAACCATTATAAAAACAAAAAAGTTTTGGATAAAGGGTTTTTATTGGCGGTTACCTTTAAAAACCATATAGTGATTGAAATATTAACCAAGTATATCAAATTACTAGAAGGGCACGTAATTACGCAAAACACGATAGATTACACTTTGGAAACAAGTTTTAGAAGAAAAGATCTTTTTCTTGGAAAACTAGCAATTGAATTGGGTGCAAAAGTAAATAATTTTGGAAATTACACTTTACTTGAAGCATTTCTTTTGAGAGATCATGAACTTATCGATATTTTACTTGAGAATGGGTTAGAAAAGGAAAAATATGAAATCATTGATTTCTTTGAAGCTTGTAAAAATGGATACTCTGATAAAATAAAAATACTTCTGGATAGTGGATTAGATATCAATGTATGTGATAGCTATGGATTTAGACTTGCTTGTGAGAGTGGGAATTTAGAAATGGTTTATTTTCTGCTAAAAAAAGGGTCAAAATCTGTGAACTATTTGAATGTGTTTCCAGTTCTGGAATTCTAAAATGGAAAAAACAGTATCTTCATTACAAAATGAATATACCAAAAAAATTTCAATATTGTTGTTTTTCTATTAGATTTTTCACTGGATAAGTTAAATAACTTGAATCAACTTTAGATCGACATCTTCGAAACTTGGACATTTGTTTCGATTGAACTTGCTTTTCTTGTGTTAGGTAGTAAAAAAAGATGTTTTTCAAAAATCAGAACAAAATATCAAAAACTTGAAATCTCAACTTTTCCGAATTTCGATTCTGAAACTTATTTTAAAAGTAATGTGGACTTTCACATAGAATCTTCTCCATCAAAAATATTTTCTGTCTACTTTTTTAAAAACAAATATCTTTTCCAAACCACCACTTCTTTCCTTTTGTGTCAACAATAAATGTATTTAAATAAGACTACATTACTAAAAAATGACATTAAAATATCAACTTTTGGTCTTGAAACATATGGAATAACCAACAATAGGAAATCTAAACAGCTGATAAAAGACACTGCCAAAATAGGATACATGCACATAGACACCGGAACATCATATTTTAATGATGAAATGATCAGCGAGGCTCTTAAAGAGATATTCAACGACCCATGTTTTGGCGTCACCCGCAAAGATATCTAGATTCAAGTAACTATCTACAAATAAACAATATTACGAAAATTTTTACGACTCTTTCACAAACTCACTAAATAACCTATGAACTGACTATATTAATTCGTATCTTATCCATTGGTCATTTACAAGTGGTCTTAAATACAGCGAAAATTCAGACAAAATTAATAGAAAAGGAAGCTGGAAGGGTTTTGAAGAAATGTATAAAAAAAATGCTTCGTGCAATAGGCGTCAGCAACTATTATACCATACATATAGATAATCTACTCACTTATGCAAAAGTCGTACCTGCTGTCAATCAGTGCGAATTCCATCTCTTATGATTTGTTAAGGATCAGGTAGATCATTGCAAGAAACATGGGATTGCATTTGAAGCTCGTATGAGTTTTGTTGGTCGAAAACTATTGGATGGTTCTTTCAAAATCAATATTCTTGATGAAATTGCAAAAAGGTATGGTGCTACCAAAGTCCAAGTTCTTCTAGCTTGGTCACTTGTACGCGAAATTATTGTTATCTCAAAGGCATCAAACGAATTTTGTCTCGGAGAAATTTCTTATAGTCAAAATATCACACTTGACCAATAAGACAGGAAAAATAGATACTATATAAAAAACTACAACTCTGAGAATTTGTTCAGATCCAAATACAATAGTTTAAATACAAATAATAGTTGTAAGCTTTTATTTTCAAAACATTGTTTTCTGACTGAAAAAACTATTTTTCGGGTGTTTATCTGAAATAACCCAAATTATATAGATCATAATTACTTGGTAACTCTGGATTAACATTAAAAAATTCCTTAATTGATTGAAAAAACCCGGATTTTTTTTCTTTTTGCACCTTAGTTTTTTCTACTTGATCACATTGGAGTTCACTTGGAGTTTGTTGACCTGTATTATTATTTTCGCTATTTTGAGGCTTAGGATAATCTGTATTTGAATTGTTGGCATTGATGCGTTTTGAATTAGTTCCGTCGGATCGTCCTTTTAAACCATTTTCCAAAGTGGGTGCAGAAAGAGCAAAAGCAAGTAAAACTACTATTTGGAACAGAAAAATCTTCATTTTTAATTTTATTCTTTATGAAATCAGATCTTGATGGTCAGAGTGTGATTTCAAGTGTTTATATACTTTTTAAATTCCTTAAATAAACATATAAAAACATTGATAAGTTTGATCAAGACATCATCTAAATTTTAATATAACAAAATCCGGAAATTTCCTGATTATTTATATTAATTTATATTTAAAAATTTTAAATGGCACTTTATCAGATTATGAATACAAGATTTAATAAAAGTTGCTTAAATAGTTCATATATTCCACTTATAAAAGAAATTGTATTTTTTTGAAAACATGTACGATTAGAAATATAGTCAATTTAGGCCATAGATTGGTTCTACAGAAATCCAATCGCAAATGTATTGGCTATTTGAAAGCTAGATTGTGAGATAAAAGAATATTTATATGATTTTGCATAACTTGAATATGTACAGATTTCAAACTTTATTAGTAATCTGATATCGACCTGATTTTGAAAAAATGAAATATCAATCTAAAAGCGGTTCTATCTATTTTTTAATGCTTTTAGGAATTTTTTCTTCGAGTTTCAGTTGTAGTATCGATTTTGTTTTTGGAAAAAAGATATCATCTGTTGGAAGCCTTCTGAACTTAAAAGAATTGAAGTTTGAATCACTAAAAACTACTTGAGCTGAAAGTTGTATTTCTTGTTTGAGGTAGTCTTCTCTGTTGAATGTTTTTTCAAGTAAAATTGGATTTACTTCATTCCCAGAATTATTTTTATCACCTTTGTTAACATGTATGTTGTATCCATCCACAAGATTATTAAACTGTTGACTTTTTTCACTGAGTCTAACATGTGATCTGTTCTGTTTGATTGTATTATAGTCACCAAAGTTAAACCCTCTTGGTGCTCTTTTCACCAGCGGTTTGTATATTTTTGGTTCTGACAAGATTACTTTATTGAATTGCATCACCTTTTTGTCATGTATCTGTGCCTTTTCAAAACATAAAACTCCACAGTATAGTCCACCGTTAGTATGCTTGTCGCAAACCATACACCAGTCTATATCCATTGTGTTTGAATTTATCTCTGGTTGTATAAATATTGATACTTCTAAACCACTCAAGTTTTAAGAGCAAGAATTTTTTGTTTTTTTGAGTGGTACTTGCGGCTGATATATAATGTATCTAAAATATTTTATTCTAATGAGCAGGCTATTCCTTTTATGGATTTTAAACACAAAAAGGATAAACACTTTTGGAATGTGTTCAATGTTCCCTTGTTATTTGTTTTGAATATCTCTAGTCCTTTTACACAAAAAGCCAAATGTTACCCGTTTAAGCCTTGGAACTAAGTAGAAAGCAAGAAATACAAAAATATTGTATCTTATAAAGGATTATGTTTTTTGGGGGTATATCAAAGAACAGAATGTTTATGCTAACACATTTGAAGAATTTGGAGTTTGAGTCTATTTTTAATTGAATGGTTCTTGAACTAATGTCTATTTTAAGAGTTTAATAGAAGTTTTGCAAGTTGAATGAGTATTTTAAAGAGTATTTCAAGCAAAAAGAGGTATGAGAAAGTTAATTAGACTTAGTGGAGGCTGAGTGAATATGTGAATATCTTTGAGTAGATATTTTTCATAAGGCTTTGATTATTTTATTGTGGCGCTTAAAAAAACAGTGGCAAGTAGTCACGAGTATTCTAATATTTTTCTAGTTTGTTAGTGAAGTGTTGTATTTATCTGGAATTTATTTTAGTCAGGTGTGGTGGTGGCAATATATGGTTTGGTGTGGCGACAAAGAGGAAATGAAGTTGTCTTAAATAGAAAAGGGAATTATAGAAGAAAAATTCTAGTGAAAGGGTAAATTAGAATCCGAGAGAATGTAAGGAAACAAGGAGTATTATAGAACAAGCTTTGTGAATTTAATTGATTTTATTCTGTGATATTTGAAGGGAAATTGTTGATTGCCTAATATTTGCTCGACATTGTGGATAGTTTGAGGCAATATTGCAATAAACAAGGGATATATGGACAAAAGCGGGGCTAGATTTTTGTGATAGTATAGATGGTTGGATAGAAAATTATGATTTTGTTTTTAGTTTTTTTTTTGCAGAATATGGAGTATACAATTGCATGAAATGGCAATAGAACAATATATTCTGTTTTAACCCTTTACGATTGATAACCATTGAGTTTCTCATTTCAGTTGTGGATTTTCCAATCTGTACCACTACAATTTATTATTCTATTGTTCTC
>MBFT01000260.1:16343-28644 GCA_003086725.1 Furculomyces boomerangus | reverse complement strand
CTTTCCCCAGAAAGTTTTATGCTTTTAATATTGTATTTGAATAGAATTCTATGCAACCACCCATTGCTAGCTTTAAAATCTTTGTAGTAGTTGTTTCCTTTTTTACCTCCTCTTTTACAAATTCCAGGACAAATGTTGTATTACTGGACCATCTATTCGTATCTCTTTTCTCCACAGTTTTTAATAAGCTGAGTAGCAAATTTATTTAATAATTGATACTTGTTGCTTTCCCTCATTCTTTTAATTTTTTGATTTATTGTGGAGTCAATGTTTAATATTTTGTCTTTGTTTCTTTTAATCCATTAAAGTGTGTTTTTTAATTCTATACTTTTTCAGTAATTTTCCACTTTTTGTTTTATTTTTAATATCTCTAATTATTTCTTTTTTTGTATAACATTTAGTTCTGGACTTTTGGAATCCATGTTTATTTATTGTTTGTTTTTTTAATAAAAAGATAACAAAAAAGTTGTTTCTTTAGCCAACAATCAACATTAATTTGTTTCATTTACAGAGGTTTTACTGTAATTAATAATACAACTGTCATATAAAACAAACAATTTAAATTTGTTCAGATTCTAATTCACATTTTTATTGGCCAATCTGAAATAAGATAATTTTATTGGAATGATCTAGAAGAATAGGTTTTTATACTATGGCTAGCATATAGTAAATTTTATTGCGCTCTGGAGACTTGAGGATTGATTTTATACACAATTTTATTACATTTTAAAAGAAGGAATAATGAAGGGGATTTTCTCTGTCGGACCTGATAGCAAGATTTGAATTAAATAAAGAAATAAGAACATACAGTTAAGTTTTAACTAATTAACCCGAGGTTCAAACTCCACAAGTACATTTGTTTAAACTAAGAACTCAATTAGTTAATCAAACTTTTTGTATCGAGTTAAAACTAGATACTATAATTTTTATCTATCACAGTCAATAATTAGTTTAATTTCCTTTTTTATAAAACAAATATTTTTTTATCTTTTTATCTGATACCAAATAGATATTACTAAAAAACCATGTGTAATGACCAATTTCACTAGTCCTCTTGTTATTGCTGAAACATTCTGATTTCCCCTAGTTTTATTGTTAGTATTTTATCATATAAGACAGGGTCAGTCCACTTTGGAATCCTCAAGTCTTTCTATCTTTATCTTTAGTATATCCCGTATTGTCTTGATAAACACTATTACAGGCTGAAATTTTTATTGAAGGAAAGAACTAGGAAATAAACTAATTGAAAAGCTTGATGTTCCAGATGGGAGTGTCAAGCTATTTAAAAAAAATAATATGCTAAGCAAAAGTTTTTGTTAATAAAACTTTTCTCTTTTCCTACGAAGCGGATCCAATCCTGTTTCAGGTTGGATTTGAAGTTGGTAATTGGAATAAACCAGTAGTTAATTTCTATTGGTCCATTACAGTTAGTCCTAAAGAATTGAATATTTTGCCTTATATTAATTTTTTTTCACGTTCCCGGAGCAACCAATTTTGAATTTCTAAAAACATTTTATTGAATACTCTGCCAAACTTTTAAAAAACCAGTCTATTCAAAGAAATATTTTTTCAAGTAATCAGAAATGGGTCAGATGTTTAAGAGAAGCTGCTAAATTTTAGATGCCTATACAAATGAAGCAAAATTTTGCATTTATTTGCATATTTAGTAATCCAAACAATGATGTTGAGTTATGGGAAGAATTTTGAAACAATCTTTTTAAAACTTTTAGTTTAAACAACAATGATATTAAAATAGCATACAATTGCTTTTTTGAACAAATAAAATATATATTAGTTGGCCATGGATTAAGCTGTGCGTACCTAAATTTATAAATTTAATAAATGACAATCAAATTTAAATTTTAGCAAAAGTAAAAGAAAATGCAGCTCAGGCACTACAGCTTATTGAAAATCTAAACTTTAGATATAAACTGGCTTTTAATCAAATAATTTTTGCTATTGAAAACCAAGAATTAAGATTGCTCTGTTTCTACATTGATGGATCTGGGGGCTCGGAAAAAACGTATTTATATAACATTATACTGCTTTTCTTAGAGAAAATTAACAAATAGTGTTGCTATATGCTAAACTAAAATAGCTTCAATCATATCAAAAAATAATCAAACAGTTTACAATGGGTTTAAAATTACAATTCCTACTTTAGACAATTATGTCTCTTATAATACAACAAATTCTACAGAACCAAACAAATTTTGAGACTCACATTTAATAATTATTGACAAAGTAACAATAATGTCATTTCACGCACTTGGAACCATTTAACTGCTTTTAAGAGAAATTTTGGATACTGAACACCCATTTTGCAGCAAAAAAATTTTGTTGGGTGGCGACTTTAGATAGATTTTACCTGTTGTTCCAGGAGGAAGTAGATCGGATATTATTGAATTATTCTTAAGCAAGCCATATATGGCTAGACTTCAAAAAAATCACACCTAAACAAAATATGGGATTTGAGAATCAATAATTTTACAATCAGCGACTTTTAAATATTGGAAATGGTATTATAGCTTTCAATAGTGATAGGGACCCAAAAAAAGTAGTTTCACCTTTTGATGTGATGTGAAAAGATATTGTTTCAAAAATATACCATAATGGAAGATTAAACTATTCAGGATATGGAAAAAAAATTATACTAACAACAATGAATAAGAATTTTTTGGATATAAACAATATAATTCTAAACTTTATAAAAGGCGACGCTAAAACATATTCTAGTGATTCTGTGATTTCCAATTATGATAATGATAGAATGACATATTCCATAGAATTTTTTTACTCTTTAATACCTTTTGAAATGCCTTTACATGTTCATATTATAAAATATGGTTCAATTTATATCTCATTCAAAACATAATGCCAAAAAAGGATCTCTACAATGAAAAAACTCTCAGTAAAGTTTATGAGTGTCAATAATTTGTATATGGAGGTATTAACCGTGTCTTGAAAAGGCAAAAGAGAGTTTGGTTCTAAAACAGACTTGGATTCTATCAAAAAATCTCTACCATTAGACTAAAAAAAAACAGTCTCCAATTATCTTAGCTTTTTCAATCACAATTAACAGATCTCAGGTGTAGACGTTTGAACATGTTGGAATAGATTTGGAAAATCCGATATTCTACACAATCATTATTTGTAGCTTTATCACTATGTAGAAATAGAAGAAATATAAAAATAAGTATAAAAGATTTTCAAGGACAAGAAAAACTATATAGGGGTATTATTATACTAAAAATGTTGTATACTAGGAAGTTTTTTAATGATTTTTACATATTTTATTATTTATAATTGTACCTCATTGGAGGATACATTTGATGTGTGTACCATTTTTATTAGTCAATACGAATATTCAGCTAGTGAAAAATTTTCACAAATAAAAAAGAGAAATTCGCAAAAATGCCACCAAAACTTTCATATTTACATGTTATGCCATCTTTTACCCTAATTAGAAATTTTTTGTTACACACATCCCTTTTAGTATTTGTCTTTCATGTTTTAGCAAATAAGGTTACTATATATAATTGCTTTCTTAATTTGATCAGTCCAATGTTTTCTAGTAATTTTATTGGTTTTTAACTTTTATTGTCTTAAATAATAAAAACGTTATAGTAGATGATATTGATACAACATTATCTAGCTAACAGACATTTAAAACTAGAAAAATTGACTGATTAGTACAAATTAAAGACAATATTTGTTTTCAAGTGACGAACTAATTTTATTTAGAAAACTGTACTGGAAAAACTGTTTATTTATTAGTTTGATTAGTTTTCTGCTTCTTAGCAGTGCTCATTGATTTTCATGTACGAGAATTATGGCCTGGAAGCCCATATTCTGCATTTTGTCTTTGTAGTGTTTAGAATATTTTCCCCTCTACTTGGTATCCTGAGTTTTCTTGGCCTTCCTGGTCTTCGCTTTACAACTGGTGGCAAAGTTATTCCGTCTTTTACAAAGCTTTGCCCGTCAACTGGATCTAATACTGAATTATAAACCTTACCTATTGTTATAGTATGAAATTTTATGTTAATAAAGTTAATGATATCAAGGTTTTTGATTCCTATAATGCAACACATATGTTGGCAAGGAAGCCCAGATTCATAATAATTGTAGCACGGACAATGCGGAATACTAATATCCACTTTTCTTTCAGGATATGTATCCTGTTTTACAAGATATATGTTTCTGCTAAACTGTTCAATTTCCATTTTACTTCCAATATCCATTAGCAAATCCAGATTATTCTTGATCTTTGCTGGTATAATCTTTTTTTGTTTTTCATAAATTTGGTTTCTTTTGAAAAATAAACTTCCAATTTTATTAACAGCCTCGGATATAATTCTAAAGTGGTTCTTATTTCTTAGCGGATTAATCATAGAATTTGCTGATTCCGCAATGTTTGAGCTTGTATATCCATATAGTGGAACTGGGAAATACAAACTTGCCCAATAATGATGTCCAATATCTTCTAGATACTTTATAATTCCAACAGATTTTGATTCCATTTCATCCAAAAGCTCATTAAATACCTCTTTATCTAGCTCCTTTGAAGCTCTTAATAAATTATTCTTTATATCTACCTTAAAATCAGCAGCGATGTTTCTAGCTAAGTGAACTGTGCAATACGAGGGGCTGGAAAAGGGTAGATTATTGTCGATAGCATCCTTTATTCCTTTGCTGCGGTCACTTAATATTACTAGATTCTTCATATTTTCTAAGATTGGAATAGCAGAATTAAGCAAAGCAAAAAACTTATTCCAGTACAGTTTATTTTCAACAGGATAAATACCTAAATTATTTTTAGAAACACAAAAGAGTTAAAAATAAAACAAATCATAGTAGCTTACCTATTGCAATTGGAACAACCTGTCCAGCTCCATCAACTGAAGTTTCCATAAAAATGATTCCTCCATACTTTGTTTGTATGTGACAACCGTCAACTTCAATAATTGGCAAACAATATTTAAAAGCATCAATTGAAAGTTTTGGGCAAATAAAACAGTTTTCAAATTCGTTTTTAAAAGATTCAAATGAAATTATTGTTCCAAGATTTGCTTTGGCAATCGATTTCAAAAACGGATTGATGAGTTGAAAGCTATTTATATTATCTGTTTCGTTTGTTAAGTTGTGTTTCTGTATTGATCTCCATGCTTTCATGTAACTTATGTTAATGCCAAGTTCAAATTTTGCAAAGTTTACAAAGTTTGAGGGGGTTAGGTTAGGATGTATAAGTTTCAATCTTTTAACAGCTAAAGATAAATCTTTCTCTGGTATATTAGGTTGAAAAGTCAGACAGTTGTGCTCCACAAATCTCGACAAATGGAATTTCCCATCTCGCCTTTTGGTTACATTATGAATATATTCACAGGTCCCTTTAAAGCATATTACAAATATCCTTTTTTTGTCACTTTTTTTAGTTTTATACCCAGTTTTTGTGAATATATTTTGTTGCTTAATGTTCAAGATTGCGTCATCTTTAGTTTCAAATAGATCTCTCAACGGATCAGAGGAACAGCAACCTAGTTGTGTTTTGGTAATCAAGCCGCTTTTTGTATAATTTTTGTTTTTTAAACTACTTGCTTTGTTCATCTCGATATCCTCTGTACAGGGAGCAAGATTTACAAAAAAAATGAATTCATCTATTTTTAAAACGTGTGTTAGTTACTAAACGCTTAAATATATTAGTGTAAGTTTACCTTTATCTAGAGTAGCTTCTCTTTTTCTAGTTATAAATTTGTTTGTGGTGATTGAAATCTAATTGTTGAGATTTGTAGAATCCGAGTTTATGAAATGAGGTTAGTATTCTTGTTTTTAAGAGGGCGATCTTGTAAAAATAAAGTGTTGTATAAGAATAAGAGATTACAGCTGAATTCTCAAAAAGATAAAGATGGCAAAAAACAGATGAGCGTTGTTTTGAAAAATAAAATAGGTTTGTTTATGAATCTGGTGATTAAAATTAATTCTCAGAGTTATATTGCTTTCAAATTGATAATATTATTGTCCAATAAAACAAAATTATATCCAGAATGTTCAGCTTCAGCAAAACCTATAAAATCATCAGAAAACATTGGACTGATCAAATTAAGAAAGCGCATAATATATAGTAACCTTATTTGCTAAAACATGAAAGACAAATACTAAAAGGGATGTGTGAAACAAAAAATTTCTAATTAGGGTAAAAGATGGCATAACATGTAAATATGAAAGTTTTGGTGGTATTTTTGCGAATTTCTCAATAAAAAAATAAACTTTTTGAATATAACTCCCACGGTACCTAAATACCTTGAACCTTCATTATTTTCTTTTTCCCAGGTACGCAACCTAGCTATCTTGAACATTATTTCTATTCTAAAAACTAAAAAAATTTAAATTATATTTATTGGAATGAACAATGAACAAATCAACACATTTGCTAATCATTCCTTTGCTGATAAACAAACTAACTTCTTCAGTAACCAAATGTCAGTCCAAGAACATGTTAATCTTTTCAGCAACCAAACACCAATTCCAGAACAAGCTCCAATTTGGCTTAACACATTTATGGCCGAGTTTCAAAAACTGCACTCGCTTGCAAACAGGATTGATAGGGTTGAGGAGAATATCAAAAATCTCATATCAAATGCCATCAAAGATGAGGTAAAACTTTAGAAAGATAAAACTATGGATACACTATCCACACCCGATAAACAATATCAACTTTCCAAGGATGAACACGTTTTGAAACGGGCACCACAAAGAGAACTTTTACCATGCCCAAAGTTGTAACATGCTCTTCCATCGATTAGTGGGGACTTTTTTAAGTCACCGCTTGACGACTCCAAACGTCGTGCATTCATTAGTCCCTTCCAAAAAACGCTGCAATGCAGTGCAACCCGCCTCTGCTCAATAATATCAGTATTCTCCCAAACCAGAAGAAGGTTTACACCAGCTCTCTGACATCCAATACAGGCTTTCAGGTCTCACCAGACCTCTGGACTACTTCAGTAATAAGGTTATTACAGACCCTATGCAAAGCCTTACAGCTGAGTCCTTTATCCAGTTTACTAAAACCATGCGGGTTCTTCTTGCGGATGTGGCAACCACAATTTTGCAGTTACAAATTAAAAACGCGTAAAGAGGATGAGAATTAAGGAAAATCCAATTCAAATATTTAAAAACGCTCCTAGCCAACTTATTGACACTAAAAAATGGCAGAGCAAATTTCTGCATCTCAGGGAGTTAACAAAATTATCAACGGGTATAAAGATACAGCAAAAGAGGATACGGTAAAAGAAGGTTTGGTTCACAAAGACTACTGGCCACTTAAAATCAATCCTTACAAGAGTCTTATCAACCACAGCCTCAGTACCAAAATCAAATGGTACAAACGCAGACACAGCAATCAAAACAGAGATTATAGAATGACCATTCTCAAGGTTATAATTTCCATCCTTTTGGGAGTCAAGGACAAGGGCAGAGACTCCAGTAGACGGTTGCCTCAACATTTTTTAACGGGCGTGAGAAAGATTAACAAACTCCAGCTGGGTTCAAAAAGTGATAGCGGAAGGATTCAAAATACCCTTCCTGACACAGCCAAAAACCGCGGTTAAGCCTCGGTTAAAATGAACAAAGATAAGCAGGAGCTTGAGAAACGTTATAGAAAACAAAGTTCCAAACCTGCTATCAAAGAAAGCTATCGAGGAGGTATCAAACCAGAATCCCGGATTCTATTCCAGTCTGTTTCTAGTTCCAAAAAAATCAGGCGACATGCGTCCAGTACTAAATCTACAACCATTAAAAAAAAACGTTCAGAAGACCTCCTTCAAGATGGAATCACTAAACTCAGTATGCAAGATAATCAGAAGAAGAACTTTATAACCAGTATAGATTTACAAGACCCATTCCTACACGTTTTAATAAAGAAAACTTTACGTCAATATCTAAGGTTTCAATGGAAGGGTCGGAAATTCTGGTTTCGAGTTTTGCCATTCGATTTGACTCTAAGCCTACTATTATTTACAAAAATAATAATATCAGTTTTGAAATGGGCGCGTATGAAGGGGATAAGAATAAGTTTGTATTTAGACAACCTTGTAATACTGGGGAACACAAAAGAGAAATGTTTAGCACATACAAAGCAAATTTTGGAAAAGCTAAAAAAATCGGGTTTCCTAGTAAACAACTTAAAATCAATCATGACTCACCACCAGACAATGGAACATCTTGGGGTAGAAATAAACACAAGACACATGTCTCTAAAAATTCCAAAGGAAAATATCAGAACTTTGAATAAAGAAGCTTCAAAACTCTTGAATCATGGAACCACCAAGCTCAGGAATCTAGAGTCATTTATAGGGAGAGCACAATAAATGACAATAGCACTACTCCCTGGACCGCTAATGCTTTGCCATCTTATAGAGCTAAAAAACAATTCAATAAAGACATCCAAATCATGGGAAGATACGGTGATTCTAAATTTTCCAGCCACGGAGAACCTAGAGTAGTGGAGGGATCAGTTAAATTGCTGAAATTGTCTCTTCTTTCTTCCAGAAGTCCCGAGCTTGGGAGTTTTTACCGATGCAAGCAACAGGGGTTGAGGTGAAGTTGTCAAGAACCAGGTTTATTCAGGAACCTGGAATGTTTACCAGAAACATCTACCAATCAACACAAAAGAATTAATAGCTATATATTAGGCTATCAGACTATCACAGCTCAAAGGGAAAAGCATAAAAATCTATTTGGACAACAATACCACAACTTCGTACGTCCGCAAATTCGGGGGAACGAGGTCAAAATCACTACTGAGTCTTTTAGAGAAGATTTGGGAGTACCGTATTCAAAAGGAGACTCGTCCCCAAATGTACTACGTACCGACATATCTGAATCCAGTGGATGTCCCCTCTTGCTTATCCAGCCAGACAGAATGGTTGATATCACACAAAATATTTTACAGCATGGATACAATCTTTGGTCCGCATCAAATAGATATGTTTGCGTCAGCTCAAAACAAGAAAATCCAGTTGTACGGGAGCTGGTATCTGAATCTGAAAGCAACAGTAATCAATGCATTTAGTTTCTCTTAGAAGAATTGGGGCAACATCTACTGTTGTCCTCTATGGAATTTATTACAAAAAGTTATTCAGAAGGTCAGGAGGGAACAACTGACAATATCTATAGTGGCACCAGAATGACCGACAAGCATTTGGTACTCAGATCTGCTCCAGATGTCAATTCAGAACCCCTTAAAAATTCCATTAGTCAAAATAGTACCGGACCCAAAAACAGGAAAGTCTCTGATGTTAAAAAAACAAAGCCTGGTCACTCACAGCATGGCGCTTAAGCGGAAGAAATAGAGGCTGGGGTATTGGAGAAGACGCCATTAATTTAATGTTAAACAATACACTTAGTATAAAACGATACAAAAGATACAGCTATATTCAGTCAAAGTTTATCGAATGATGCTTAGACAACAATCTGAATGACAAGAAAATTTTAGCTGCTGATATCAACAATTATATAACTTACGGAAGAATTAAAAACAATTGGTCACTGGGAACAATTGGGAATTATAAACCAGGGATTCTTGATTTAATAGTGGACCCCAAATTAGTTACCTCAGACGAAAACTTTAAATCCTTCTTTAAATCAATATCAAAAATATCATTAAAATTCTTTAATACACCATATTTTGACATTTCTCCTATTTTAGACTGTTTCATAAACTGGGGAAAGAATAATGAATTTTCAAAAAAATTCTCACTCAAAAGCTATGTTGCTTCTAGGTATATGTGGGTTTATCGTAGCAGTGATATCGAAAGAATCAACGACGATAAAACCACATTTGGAGATAATTATGTCCGCTTTGTAATAGTTATACCAAAGAAATTGCGAGACAATCAACCAATTCATAAAGTGTGTTTTATTCATAAACACAAAAATAAGCTTTATTGCCCTGTTGACGCCTAAATTACCTACAAAAAGCGAACTACAATGGACCCATGCTACGATAAACACCTCATGGATGATAAAATAATTTTCTATTCTTTGGTCAGAAGCTTAAAAAATGCACGCTTACACATTGGCTCAGAAAGGATCAGCAAACACATAGGAGCTTTAATAAACTTAATAAATATTCCAGAGGGTAGCACCGCTCCAAAGCCCAGAGCACTTGGATCTACATTAGCAACGCAGTCAGGTGCCATCCAAAACGATATCTTAACTCAAGGAAACTGGTCTAGCCAAGGTATTTTTGATAATTATTACAATTTATACCATGGGTCGATTGAGAATCTGACTCATAAGGTATTAAATTTAAAACCAAAACAAATCTGAATCAACATCGAATTTATCCTCCAATGAGGTACAATCATGATATTTGGTCAAGTTTATGAAGAATTATCATTATTGTACAAAGTGGAGGACACATTTGATGTCCCTCCCACCCTCGCCGATATTAGCTTTAAAATGGTGAAAGTTCAAGGTAGTTAGGTACCGTGGCAGTTATATACGAAAAATTTATATTTTATTTGTAAAAATTTTTCACTAGCTGAATACTCGTGTTGACTAATAAAAATGGTACACACTCAAATGTATCCTCCACTTTGTACAATAATGATAAGTCTTCATAAATTCGACCAAACATCATCAAGTAACCTTTTTCTAAAATGATGAAATAAATGTTGAATCTCTAGTTTTTTTTAAAATTCGTAGCATTTTTAAAAGGATGACAATTAAGGGATGATTATTGTAGTTTTAATAGAAAATGGAGAACCTAAAGTTTTTATAAACAATTTCTATTGGTTGATTTATTGTTTAAAACTAGAAATTGAACCAATAAAAATTTTGCACAAAAAATGGTTGTATATTTTAAAATTTTCTCTACAAGTAGTTTTGTACTTCAAATTTCCCCGAAAATTATTATGGCACTTGAATACAAAGGCAAACCAATTGAGATATAGTTTAACAGATATTTTTTAAATCTTATTTGCAACAAAAACTTTTATATCAAATTTTTCAGATAGAAAGCTATAGTATTAGCAGATTGGCATTGAGCTAAATGTCCCAATGTCAAAACTATTTTCAGTTGTTTATTTTGTATTGATTGTTTTTTTACTCAACTAAGTTTTAGGATTAAGAAAAAGTACCCGAGTTAACATATTAATATTGCCATTTCAAACAAAATCTGGAGCTATTACTTTGATTGAAAATTGCTGGAAAGTAGATAAAAAGATTTTTGCTTTAACTTTATCTTTAAAAAAACTAGTTTAAATGTCTCAAAACATCATATTATAAAAGCTTTAAAGTATCAACGTGTCTATCACCAAAATTATTTCTACTGTTCCAAATATAAAGACAGTAAATCAAAAGCTAGAGGAGAACTTGTAAAGTTTTAAAAAAGTTTTGAATACTGGATTTTTTACATTTTCAGCTTTAAATTATGATGATTTTAAATAATGACGCTTTTTTGGGTTAAAATTTAAAAAGTATATCTGGTATTCATAAGATTTTATTTTATTGAAGTTTAACCAAAAACAACTTTACACTGAAAAAGATATTTAAAAAAAGAATGAAAACAAAAAACATTTGAACACTTTTTGTATAACTTTATCTTAAAACCTTGTGCTTTTAGCATTTTTTTCATATAAATAATAAAATGATAACACACATTGTTTTTTAAAATACACCAATAAAACAGAGTCTTTGTGATTCTGCCTAAATCTGTCAACGTATCTACTTTACCTTTGTTATCTATTGATATTGGAATACTCTCAACTAAGCTTTTGAAACAAGTTTTAACAATATCGACTGTTTCAGCATCTTTTGCTATCTGATCTACCCACTCTTGACCATTCTTTTCAGCAAAATACTCATTCATGCTGTTTACTTCTTGTGTATTCAACATTTCATGATCACTGGGATCATTATTATTGTCGTCAATTGCAATTTCATCTGAATTGATTTGTGTAACATTATCTGCTGCGGAAATTATTGAATCCTCTTCATATTCAATAACTTCACCATCTTCGATTTCTATGTCGTTGATTTCATTGAGATCGGTGTCTTCTTTTTTAATTTGAGTTTGTGCAACATTGCCCGTAGGTTTGTTGAGTTTTTTCTTTGAGTTTGGTTTAGAATAAGGTGCAAAAAGTGGAGTTTGCATCTTAAGTTTGTGTTTTTCAACTCTTTTACTAGCTGAAGGGGCTGTTTCCATAACATTAATACTGTCATTTATGATATCAAGTGTGCTTCCTGCACCACTTGAACCGCTGATGCTGTTTTTGTTTGAAGCTGTAGCTGTGACTGTAGC
>MBFT01000260.1:2225-14856 GCA_003086725.1 Furculomyces boomerangus | reverse complement strand
TTTGCTGGTTGATGTAGATTTGCTGGTTGATGTAGTTTTGCTGGTTGATGTAGTTTTGCTGGTTGATGTAGTTTTGCTGGTTGATGTAGTTTTGCTGGTTGATGTAATTTTACTGGTTGATGTAGGTTGGCTGGTTGATGTAGGTTGGCTGGTTGATGGATTACCTGAACTGGATGAGCTTATTGAACTAGCGTCAAAAATCAAATCTTTAGCGTTAATCTTGGTATTCTGTAAAATCCAGTCAATATATTTTTGCGCGTTAGTATAAAACGTAGTATATTCTTGATCACCACAACCTTTGTTTGGAGAATCAGATGGGTATGTATTAAAACTAGTAATGCCAATGATAGGTTTAGGTGAATTTCCAGGAAAATATATAGGACCTGCCAAATCACCAGGACAAATACCCTTGCCATTTTGGATCATTGTACAAATGATACCATCATCATTTGAGTCCCAAAGCTCATAATCACTATAACATGTGATTGACGAAGAAATAGAAATTGGGATGGATTTCAAGACATCAGTTGCACCTGTAGAAGGACCTTTACTCGTGACACTCCAACCAGCGGCGTCCACTGGAGTTTCATCTTCTATTGGAATATTGTAAATTTTTGAAAAAGTATAAGAAGGGTTTGATGGGGCGTTTTGTAAAAATAGCAATGCTATATCGTTAGTATGGGATATTTGATCGTATGAGGGATGAGCTAAAACTCTTTGAACTGTGTAATTGCTAGGGCTTTCAGAAACTATGAGGTTTGTTCCACCACTAACATATATATCTTTTGCAAGTGCTACACCCGTTGTTTGATCGTAAACACAATGGGCGGCAGTTAAAACCACATCTCTAGATATAAAAGTTCCAGTACAATAAGCTCCATTTTTACTACGATTGACTAAGGAAGCTGCTGAAGAATACTCAGAGAACTTTGCATCAGTACCGTTTGTTGTTCCATTACTGCTGGCACGTTTACTGATTCTTTCTGTATTTTTGGGTAGTTGTTCTGCGGAATTGGTTTTTGGGATATCAATTCCATAAGCAAGCACAGCTTGTGGGACAGAGAAAATTACAAGAAAACCAAGAGTTAATTTCATTATTGAATAATGCCAGTGGAGGAAAGGATGTATGTTTAGTTTTAAAAGTAAACCAAGGATTTCAGTTTACTGTAAATGCGTAAAGATATTTGTAAAAATGCTTTGAGATCAAAATGAGATTTTGTTGTTTTTCTTTTTCACACTCGAGAAGAGAGTTTATATACGACCTGTTTAGATAAAGCTTTTGATTGATAGGGGGGGTGGATAATCTACAACCTCAGCCACATCATATTGGTTAATTTATCACTATATATAACTTTATGACTTTCTAAATGTATTTTAAAAAAGTGAGAAAAAACCCTTTGATTATGTAAAAGCAAACCGGTTTTAGTTTATAAATAACAAAACAACAAGATTCTTTGTCATAACGTAAATCTATAACCACTAGAATATTTTTGCACATAATTTTTTTTTGTCTTTTTTTCTAATAATAGAGACTTTCCAAAAAAAAAAAAGTGGTTTATATCCGAGGTTTTTTACTCTATTGATTGATTGGGAATTATTTGATCATTTTTATAATACAATTTGTTTATACAAGATTATTTATACTGACGAATAGTGGTTTTACAGTCGAGACAATTTCCCAAAACAATTTTTTATTCTTATAGGATTGACGAATAGATAATTAATATAGACATTCAACTCTTATTTGTACAACTGCGTCCATTGAACACGCTTGCATTTTAAAATTGAAACGACTTTTTTTGGGCATTCTAGAAAAAAATACTTTTTAGACGCACCAGCAGTTATTCATGCACCTATTATTTTGTTTTTGTGAATACGAAAGTTTTTTAAAGTCACGCAAAGAATCTTTTCGCTTTGTGATTGCACAATCGGCGTCTGTTGGACATATATGAAAATTGTGATTTTACTAACAAAATTCGCTTTTTTGAGCTTCTTTAAAAATTTCTATTTTGCTTTTTAAAAAATTCCGATATTGGGTATACAGACGCAGTTTTTTCTGGAGTTTATAGCTTGAAAGGAATATTTAATATACAGGCTGTAAATACACACAGGTAAAATAGAAAAGATCCAACAAACTTGGGTAAAACTGAGCTGTTTGCAAAAGATATGCGGAAATGGTCTAATTCTCTAGTTCTACAATAACAATTTAAATTATATTCGTTTTTGGTTTTGTTTCTTCAAAAAAAATATTGATACCTTTAACCGATAGCTGCTGTTTGGGTCTAATAGATTGTTTTTGCTCTTTCAAAATACCTACTCAAAGAAAAGTTGTATTAGTTTTCAAAATAAAATGAAACTATTGGATAATTTTTTAAAAACTATACTTGAAATATTTTTTTTCAAATAAATTCATATCATTCCTATTTTTTTGGGCTAGGTAAAACTTTCATTACAATTCCATCCATTTATTTCTTCTACTTTTGGTTCAATTTGAAAACATTTACATTTTAGTTTTAGTCAGCTTTTCCTATCTTTCATCAATCACTTCTGATTATATTCTTTATCTCTGCAACTCATCTTCTAAAAATTCCCTTAGCATCTATTTTAGCCTTTGAAAAATTAACTTCTACCTGTGCCCTATGAATATTTCATAGAGCCATTTGGGAATATTTAGTTTGTTTTAAACTAATAATTTATCAATTTTTTATGACTTTTGTAGATAAATAAACTGAGTTGGCGAGTCAAAAATTAAAAAGAGATTAAAATCTATCAAAAATAACAACTGAATGGTGATAGTTGATAAATATTCAATATGAATACAAGTTTTTATTCCTGACTTGTATGAAGCATCTATAGTTTTATTAGTGTATTAGATTATATTTTAGAATTTTTAAGTTCCGGCATGTATCTTGAACAATAAAAGTACTGAAATAATTGGACAATGCCAGCAATGAAAAATAGAATACCAGCAAGAATAATAACTGGTGCGTATGAAGTACGATGGCCGAAATGGTCCAGTATTTTGCCGGTGAGGGGCATTCCAATTAGTGTACCCACGCCGTATGAAAAGTAGATGATACCAATTGTCATTGGGATTTCATGGATGGGATAACTTCGGGCAACAATTACAGGACAGAGTGGGAAAAAAAGAGGGCCAAGAAATCCTGCGGTAATAATGAATACGTAGTAAACTGTTATGTTTTTAGTTGGAAGCCAGAGTCCAAAGTTAAGAATGCAGGATCCAAGCATTGCTATAACAAGGGTTTTGTTTGGACCAAATCTTCTTGCCATGTAGCTAGTACCGAGTCTAGAAATTCCGGATGTTGCAGAGTACATTAGAATGGTATTTGAAGCCGCTGAGCGACTTTGTCCAATAGCGGTTATAGAAGCAGGGAAATATATAGGAGCAATTCGACTGGCCCATTGAGCAAATAAGCCACCAATTGATAGGTAGAGAGTAAGGGGACGTTTCAATAGTCTAAAGTCAATTACTTTGCGAATTGGTTTGAAATCCACAAGTGGTTTGTATGCAATAATGGCAAAGATTGAAGTTACAATGCTCATAAAAAACAAAATGCGGAATGACCACTGAACCCCATATTTTTGTAAAGAAACCTTAACAACAGGAGCAATAACAAGCGGACCAAAACCACTTCCTGAAGATATTATGGCAATAACCAAGTTTTTGTGTTTTCTGAAATAAAGTGAAGGTATAGTGAGAGTGATGTTAATGACAATGGAGCAACCAGATCCATATATCACTCCCTGCGTGAGCATGAGCTGCCAAACTTTAGTAGAATAGGAGGCAAGTAAAAGCCCCAAACAACTGAAAAAAGATCCCAGAATTGTAGCACCTCTGATTCCTATTTTAGACATGAGTGGGCCACCAGATAAGCCAATACCAAGTGTACAGGCAGAAGACAAAGTGCTGATCCAAGATATGGCAGTTGCAGACTCATTGACAAACATGGTGTTGAGGTAGTACTCTTGAAACAAACCAAATGCATTGAAAGAACCAAACATCATGATATAGTTGAGAACGCCAGCAAAGGTAACAAACCACGCCCAATTGCTATCATAACGAAGTTCTATTTCTTGGTTCATTTTATTTTCTTCTATTTTTATCTGGTTTGAACTGTCTAGAGAATCTGAGTTCTCTAGCGTTTCTATGTTTGTCATTTGGTTGCTTTCTTTCTTTTCCATTTTGGGTATTGGAAGGCTTAATGTTTTTTGAAAATCTTTTTTAACAAGTTTATATTTTTATTTGTTTGTTGGTGTTTTCATATCTGATAAACTGGGAAATAAGAGTAAAAGAAAACAAGTGTTGAGATAGAATAGTAAAAGAATGTTTCATGTTTGATCAGATAAAAGAGAATATGACCATCCGAGTAAAATGCTTTTCATTGAGAATTTCTAAAATACCCATTTTTTATATGCCAGTTTTGCAAAGATAATGGATACTGTATTCCTATTGGATAAAACAGTATTGATCCGTTTTTAGGGAGTATTTGTAAGTACATTTTCTAATTTGACCAAAAGTAGTTTTATTTTTTTGTGTTCCTCTGATCAGCGAATTGGGTTTCACCAAGAACAGTGAATTGTTGACTCGTATGTCAACTGAAATAAAGTCGTCACGATTACTAAAATTTTTTCTTTAATATCTTTACAAATAAAATCTTGCATATCTTTATTCCAAACCCTAATCTTTTGTTACTATGATTGAACTAAAGGCCGATAGCAAAAGCGAAAGCGCTGAAATAATATACGACGAATATGGTTATACTCCAACTTTACCCCCAGATTTCGAAATAGGGATCCCTGAAAAACTAAGACTCTCGGCCTTGATTGTTATTGTTGTAGAACTATGCGAAAGGTTTGCTTATTATGGTGCCGCCGTTATGTTTACAACTTACATGCAGGAAAAGCTCGGTGTTCAAAAGGACCATTCTGTTTCTATAAACCAAGGCTTTAACTTTATTGGATATGCCTTTACTCTGCTTGGTGGCTACCTTTCTGACCAATACCTTGGAAAGTATAAAACAATTGTCATCTTTAGTACTTGGTACTTTCTTGGAACATCCTTGCTTACTGTCTCAACAATCAGTTCTCTGCCACAACACACTAGTTTTATCCTTTTCATCTTATCCATATACGTATTTATTGGGATCGGTTCCAGTGGTTTAAAATCCAGCATAACAACTTTCGCCGCTGAGCAAGTCAGAGTGGGGTACAAACCCACTGGAAAACCTGGAGAATATTATGATTCCAAACTAACTGTACAAAAATGCTACAGATACTTTTATTGGGCAATCAACGTTGGCGCCTTGTTCAGTATGATTGTATCTCCTGCAGTTTCTACTCGTACTTATGTAGGTGCGTATGGTATTTCTGCTGGATTCATGGCACTTTATCTCACACTTTTTGTTTCGAGCTATAAAATCTTTATACACAAAAATCCATCTGGATCCATTTTCAAAAAGGTCTATGCGTGCTTCAAGTATGCAAGACAACACAAATCACCAGAAAACGAAAACTGGCTTGATGCTTCTAAAGGTGTCGTTGATCAGGATTGGGATGACAAATTTGTTGAAGGATTACAGCGCGCTATTAAAGCCTCCAAAGTTTTTCTGTTCTATCCGTTTTTCTATGCCCTTTATGGAAACATGTCTGATAACTTCATTAATCAAGGACTTCAAATGAAACGACCCAGCTGGATCCAATCTAGCCAGCTCAACGCTATCCATTGTTTGGTAGTGATTGTGTTTATTCCCGTTCTTGATGTTTTCTTTTTTCCAGTAATGGCAAGATTCAACATATCAATGGGTCCAATTAAACGCATTTTAATTGGATTTATTATACTTGTTCTCACCTTCATTTACGTCACAGTTCTACAAAAGTTTATCTACAATACCCCTCCTTACTACGATTTTACTGGTCCAGATATCACAGTAGGCTCTCATAACGATATCAGTATCTGGTGGCAACTTCCTGTATACATAACCATCAGTTTTGCTGAAATCTTTGCATCTGTGACAGGTATTGAATACGCCTTCTCACAAGCTCCCCCTGAACTCAAATCATTCCTGCAGGCATTGTTCCTATTCACTTCTGGGTGCGGTTCAATACTCTCTATGGTTCTATCTTTATGGAGTTATGATCCAGCAGTAATGTATTCTTTTGCAGCTCAAACCGTTATTATGACTATAATAACCGTTATTTTCTGGTTAAGCTTCAAAAAATATGATTCTCAGATCAGAGACCAAGAATAACACAATGGATTATCTAACACCCTTTTCCAACATTAATTTTTGAAAAGTTATATTTCACCTAAACCCTTTCGTAATACTATCTCTTAATAGAGTTATAATTGTACTTTTTCTAGTTTTCAAACTACGAAATGTGTTCGAGATGGTTTTTGAGTCATGGCTCTACATTCTTTTCAGTATCCAACTTACCACATTGATTATGAAATTTCGGGATTCTCGCATAAATTTAAAACAATACATACATAAAAAGCTTCAATGAAAAAAATTCAAGAAAAATGTAGCCATGTAGAAAGAAATATCATAAAGTTGATTTGATTTTGTCCTATATATATGTTTCTGAGTAACAATTAATTTGTTTCTTGAATACATCGATGAAATGTTTCTATTCTTTTCATCTGTTATCCTTCAGTTTTAAGAAAACAAAGATCTTCATGGTTAGTTTGTTTTCCATTTGTATTTCAAGCCGATTAAACTAGAGGAGATAATATATTAGTTTAAATTTTTTGAGAGTTTATTAGATATTTCTGATGAGTATTAGTTAAAATATTCTGAAGTTGAATAACTATTTCTAGGGTGCTTTAGAATTCTGATATCTATTGGTAGTTTAGAAATAGATTTCCTACAATTTATACGCTCAAAGATCTCTTCTAATTTCCTATTTGGTAAATAAATCCGCAGCCATAATCCATCTAAAATCAACTTTACCAAACAGAATTGACTTTTCAAACAAAATCTAAACTATTTCTCTTTTTCTCACATCTTTTCTCAACAACTATCACTACCAAACATGATCATCAAAATCTCAAGCTATGAAATTCTCACAAAAACATTTGTTTTGTCTCAAAATCCAGAGGTTCGTTTTGTTTCTCGTGAATTTTATGAAATCTCAGCTTTGAATTCAGTTCGTGTCAGCTTTCTTCTCAAAAAATTAGGAAAAAAACGAGTTTTAGAAATTACAAATAATTCATTCGTATCTTTTCCAAATCTATTTGAAAAACAAGAACTAGTTCTAGAACTATTGAAAAAGAGTGCAGACCCAGAATTAAAGTCAAAACAAGAACTATTTGGGTTTTCAATAAGAAGAGGATGGAAATTTGTTGTCAAACATTTACTCAACCTATTTGCTGAAACTACAAAAGTTACATTCCAGAATGTTTTTCAAAAAAGAATACATGAAAACGGTGTTAAAAGAGCAGTATCACAACAAGAAGGTTTAAAATACTATATTCCCGCAATAGATATAAACTATAATGAAGGAGATTTTTTTAGATCTGCGGTATCAAACAAACAAGTGGATATTGTCAAACAACTCATAAGTGCTCATTTGATAAAACCAAAACTAGACTACGATGATTCAAATGTACAAATTTTGACTCATCCAAAAGTAAATTTCACTAAATTAGAATCAAAAGAACTATGTGATCTATTTGAACAGGAAGGAACTTATTTATTGAAGCTATTTTTTATAAACGGACTCAAAGAATGTTCTTCAGATAAATCCGTTTTTACAGAATTTTGTAAAAGAGGCAATTTGAAGTTTGTAAAATTCTTTGTAGAAAATGGAACTTCTATAGATGGATACTATAATAAAACCCCTTTGAAGCTAGCTTGTGAGAATAACCGGGGCGATGTGGTTAAATATCTTATCAAGATGGGTGCTAATACCTCTGGAATTAAAGATCTAAAATCTTTTATATCTATCCAAAATAAAAACTTTGAAAATGATAATTCCCAAAATCAAAAAAATGACAAAATTGATACAAAAAACAAAAATAATTTAGGAAAGGCTAGCTCAAATGTATATTTGGATACAATAAAAAGTCTAGTTGAAAATGGAGCAGATATCCACGAAAATAATGAAATTGCTTTGAAAGAAGCTTCTGAGAATGGATATCTTGATATTGTCAAATATTTGGTTGAAAAAGGAGCTGATATTCACGCAGATCAGAATTGGGCACTAGGAATGGCTTGCAAAAGCGGACATTTGGATGTAGTTAAATATCTAGTTCAAAAAGGGGCAAATGTTCAGGCAAGAGAAAATTTTCCGTTAGGAATTGCTTGTTATTATGGCCATATTGATATTGTGAGATACCTTGTTGAGAATGGAGCCAAAATTAAAGCTGAAAATCATTGGAATCAAATATTCAAAGATAAAAACAAACACTTGGATGTTATTGATTATCTTATTGAAAGAGGGTTGGATTCCTATTATTGGAGGGACTCTATTTTGAGAGTTGCGTGCTTAAAAGGAAGACTAGATATTGTTACATTTCTTGTTGAAAGTGGGGCTGATGTTGATCCAGATGATTATTCTACTTTGATATGGGCTAGCGAGAATGGCCACTTAAAATTAGTTAAATATCTAGTTGAAAATGGTGCTGATATACATGATGGTGATGATATTGCTTTGAGATATGCTAGTTTGAATGGACATCCAAAAGTTGTAAAGTATCTAATTGAAAATGGAGCTGATATTCATGCGAATAATGATGATGCTTTGGGATGGGCTTGTAATAATGGACATTTAGAAGTTGTAAAATCTCTAGTTGAGAATGGTGCAAACATTCATGCAGATAATGATTATGCTTTGAAATCAGCTAGTTTTTGGGGACGTTTAGATGTTGTAAAATTCCTAGTTGAGAAAGGTGCGGATTTTTGTGCAGACAATGATTACGCTTTGAGAAAAGTTAGTGAAAATGGTCATATGAAAGCTGTTAAATTTCTAGTTGAAAATGGAGCTGATATTCATGCAAATAATGATTTTGCTTTGAGAAAGGCTAGTGAGAAAGGAAATATGGATATTGTAAAATACCTTGTCGAAATCGGTGCAGACATCCATGAAGATAATGATTTTGCTTTGAGAAAGGCTAGTGAGATTGGACACTTGGAAATTGTTAAATATCTTGTTAAGAATGGAGCCGATATTCATGCAGACAGTGAATATTCTTTAAGATGGGCAAGCAGAAAAGGACATTTGAATATTGTCAAATATCTTTGTAAAAATGGTAAGTATACAGATACAAACATTGATGAAGCTTTGAGGTGGGCAAAAATGGGAAATCAAAAAACTGTTAGAGAATATCTCAAAAAGCTCCAAGATCACAGAAACAGCAGCAAAATTTCACGCATTTTCAAATATGTTTTTCGAAGTTCTACTTGGGATTAGGTATTATACCAACTTCAATTTTGATGTATTTATTTTTTAATTTATTAGAAAACTCTTCAATCTTAATGTAATAAAATTTTTGTTTCAGCAAATGGTAATTTAGCCAAAACGTATTTCTGAACCCTGTTGTTATAACTATTTTCGGTGAAACGGATACAGCGGCATCAAAATTTCTGATAATTCGACTCACTATTATGACAGCTTTTGGGTCATTCGAACAAACTAGAAATATTTTCAACTACATCTGCACAAATAAAAAACAACATTCTTGATGTGTAATGTATCAGTACCAGAGTCTACTGATCACCTGACACTGGATTGCACTAGATGGGATAGTGTTCGATCAAGTACCATTAGGAAATACATTCCAAATCTCGTTCGAACATACAATTATAAGTTTCAGCCTTCGCTCATCCAAACTAGTAATAGTTTGGTGGGCAAACTCCTTGGGGGGGAGTACCAAGTCCCAGTGTCAAAAATTTTAGTGTCAAATGACATGATGCCAATCAATATGTTGCTGGACACAGCATTATTTTTGATTGGTATCGTTTCCACTCAAGCTAGTATCATAGATGATAGCATAGCTCAACATGCCTTCTTGAACCAACGCCCAGTGATGGGTAGGGAGCCTCTAGTGAGGTGGAGTGGGGTTGGATGATGGGTCACTGAGATGATTTTTGGAATATTTTTAAATAGTTTTTGACTTTTTATTTATTGACTTTTTATGACTATTGTTAATCAATAAACAGACTTTAAGTCAAAAAAAATCTTTAAGAGAAGCCTCCCCTCCCTTAGTATTTAATCAATTTCTTTGAAAGTGAAACCCAAATGTTTAATACTTATTTACAAACTTGGAAAGTGTCTAACAAATATTTTTACATTTTGATAATTTAAATCTAGAAAAAAGTTGATATTTGCTCAACTAAACTTAACTATAGATAAGGTTATACCTATCTCTGACATATTTGAAATAAAAACGCAATCATTAATACGTATTAAATTGCCTGGATGTCATAATCTAGTATATATCTACTTAATTTATCTACGCCTATAAGTTCACATTACTATCTTTCCATTTTAGTTTATAAAATATTGATAAAAGTAATAAAATGCAAGTTTTATCAATAATTTCTCTTCCTAGTCTTTAGGTTTATTCTTTTTTACTTTTAAAACAATCAAAGTTGCAGTAGCGTGTTTCTTTTTGGTGGTACTTTGAACAGACCCTGGATTATATATCAAACTTCAAACTTTGGGATTAGAGTAAAAAAGAAAAAATTGCCTCGAGCTGGTCAATTAAAGTATATTTAAAGTTTATGATCACATTTAGTAAAAAATCGTACATTTAGCCATTCCTAAAAAATAAAACACCCAAAAAACAGTTCCTATTAAAACACTTTGAAATTCAAAAAACCTCATTTTTTTGTCTAAATAAAAGTGAGAAAATGTCAAAGTGAAAATCCAACTCGTAGTTTCTTGCAAATGTTCAATTTAGTAAATTTCTCAAAATGGAAATTCTACGTGATTACCAAATATTTAATTGAACTCGGATTAATAATTCGACAAGTCAGCTCAATATTTCAATCTAAATTATTTTTATTTCTCTTTCTCTCTTATCAAAATATCTTGAACTCTTTTTAAATTAACAATGTACGACATTTCTAAAGACTCGAATCCTGAAATATTCAATGGTAAATACGATTTAAATTTAAATTTTGGCTAATTTCTCTTATTATTATAGATATAAAGCATGGACTCCCAATTCCAAACAACTCAAAACTCCAAGAGTTATGCCTGATTCTTCCTCACACCCATCCAGCACTTGTAATTCCCATGCGTTTCTGCGAGTTTACAGAAAAACTTTCAAACGGAAAATATCCATACTATTTTGTCTTTGCTGTTCTTTCTGTTGGAATAAAAAGAATCAAAACCTCAAGAACCCAACAAGACAAAACTCTCGAAACTTTGTATGCCCAAAAAGCCCTCCAATTGATAAAGTTAGATAAAAGTTTTGATCCTCTCATTATTTGGGCTTGTTGTTTCATTTTCGGATATACAACTGATGTAAACGATTTAAAATCTAGTAATCAAGCAACAGGTAAAAAATAATACAAACAGAGTACTTGTTTTTCTATTTTAAATCAATATACTTATCATCGCTTTGAATTTTTTTTTAGTCACTGCCACAAGGTATGCGTCAACTCTTTTTTATTTTTATTCTCAAATTGGGTTTTTTCGAACTGAGGTATTTTATTTTTAGAACCGTGAAGATGATTAGACTATACCAACTAGATATAAATAGTAAAACCGAGGATATAATCCAAAGATACACCGAAGATGAGCTAGAGTTTAGGAGACGAATTTGGTGGGTATATTATAATCATATTTCAAATAACTATTTATTCAGTGGTAATTTCATTACCTTTGAACAAAGAGATATAGTTGTAGATCTCCCAAGAAACGATTTCAAATGGAGATATGGTGGGGATATCGGTGAATGTACCAACAGAGAACTCAAACTATTGAACCATAAAGCTAACCATGGATCTGAAAGTGATTTTCCTCGAGATTATCATTGTTTGGTTGTAAATATTACTTCGCTGTACAAAAACATTGTGGTTTTTGTCACAAAAAGATGGAGAAAAGATCGATTAAATGAAGATCAAACAAACTTGAGACTAGTACTTTATATCAACAAATTACAAAAATTCAAGGATGAAATAGACGAAATATTTGAAGAAAAATTACCTAAAACTCGTGAAATATACATAAATCACAAAGGAACTATAAAACTGATATTGGATACAGAAAAATACGTGTTTGGATACTTCATAAAAAACATATACTACAACACACTGATATACCTGTATCAATCTGAGCTTATAAGGGATTTTGATATAAAACTCCATCCTGGAAGAGTCAAGGCTGCAAAACTACAATGTATCAATGCTAGCGTTGACCAAATGAATCTCATAGAATCTTATATTAAGTGTATCCCAGTTAATTACCAAGAACGCACATCAATATTCAAAACACTCAACGCATCAATCACATTTACCAACTTTTTCTTTGTAAATGATTCAACTATTAAAGAAAAATACACAGGCTTCTATGACAGAATGGTATCACTATACAACTCTTTTGGAAAGTACTCTGATGTGATCTCATCCTTAAATATGTTCATAAAATATATAATTGATGT
>MBFT01000259.1:13860-26082 GCA_003086725.1 Furculomyces boomerangus | reverse complement strand
AAGGACGGGATACATATACTGAAATATATCAATACACTAGCGAAAGTGAGTATACTGAAAGTGAGATGTCAAATAGTGAAAGTGAGTATACTGAAGGTTCTCAATACACAGGGGACAAAGGATCTGGTATAGTTCAAAATATTGAAAAGGAAAGGAGAAACACAATATCAAATGAAAACAGAAGATTTGTTATATCATACCACAAAAAGGGAGTAAAGCCCAAAGCAATAGCTGAGATTACTGAAATAAACAGAAGTACAGTTTCAAACATAATATCAGTATATACAAAAACTGGAAGAATAGATGCAAAAAAGGGGAGGTAATTGTAGATCTATCTTATCAGAAGAGCACAAAAAAGCTATTATAGCTTGGTTTGATAATAACCCAATACTTACTTTAAATGAGGCTGTACAAGCGTTTTTATCTGTTTTTAAAATCAAAATAAGCAGTAGTACCATTGATCGAGTACTTAATGAATTCCATTATTCGCTAAAAAACATTGTACCTGTTCCTGATGCAAGAAATACAGAATCTACAATATTAAAAAGAAGGGAATACGCTGATGAATTTAATTTTTTATTTTTAACAATTGAGGATAATAAATTTATATTTATAGATGAATTAGGGTTTTCAGTTTGTACCAGAACTAAAAAGGAAAGATCTTTAGTTGGAACGTCAGTATACTTGCCTACTTCAGCAGAAAATCAAGGAATATTTCAGTTATTGCAGAGCATCAAAATATGGAATGATAGATTATTTTGTAAATCATACCCCAGTAAATGGTGAAGACTTTAAGGAATAATTAATCAGAATTCACCAAAAAAGTATCAATATGGGACTACTAAATCCAGTATTAATAATGGAAAATGCTCGTATCCATCATTATACTGGATTGCAAGAAACAATAAATAATTTGGACATCCAAATTTTATATCTTCCGCCTTATTCACCTTTTTTAAACATTATTGAAAATTGCTTTTCAAAATGGAAAACTTTGTTGTTAGATCTAGTGCTCGAAACAAAAATGAGCTTCAAGGATACATAAATATAAGGTTTGAAATAATAACACCAGAAGATTGTAATGGATACTTTTGAAAAATGTTAGGATGTATTGAGGATAGCAGAAATTCTAGAGTTATTATGAATTGATTCGGATTTTTATTTATTTTACCAAAATTTTACCAAAATTTCTAAATAAAATAATAAAAACACTATTGATTGAGAAAATAACACTAAGTTTCTAAAAGTCCTATATGTGAAAATGATAACAAATGATTTTTTATTTAACAAATTCTTGAGTTAAAATAAAAAAAAATTGCTGAGAAAATCAGATTTCAAACAAGTAACATTAAAAATTTTATAGATTTTATTAGTAAAAATAGATATCAAAAATTAAAATTCAAAATTCTCTACATTAATGAATAACGCGTGTTTCAAAATGAAGGTCACTTTTTTAATTTTATGATGTACATAATTCCAATAACTTAAGTTCTAGGTTTATATAACTTTCATAAACTACCACCATTAAGATTACATTTATTGATCTTTATTTTGTTTTATTCAATCTTAAAATAAACAAAAGGTATACAATAAAAAATATTATTTTATCTAAAATTGGGCAACTTTCTAAAAAAGAAATATTAAACTATTTTAAATCGAGAAATGTCTTGCTCTCATATATTTATAGAGTATCAAAACAGACCTAGTAGAGTTGTAAAAAAAAACCGGGTAGACCTCAATTAATTAGTGATTTGGTAGTAAAAAGAATCATAAAAGATTTAAATAATAAATCCAGAGTTTCTGTTAGATCAATAGCATCTAAAAATAAGGTGTCACCGTTATCAGTTTATCGCATTGCAAAAATTAACGGAATCGACTACTACAGAAAAACCAGATCACCAAATTATACTAAAAAACAGCTGGCCGTTATTAAAACTAGAACTAGAAATTTAAGAAGAAAAGATATATATAAAAATAAAAAATTTATTTAGACAATAAAAATTATTTTGGATTGACAAATGACAATACAGCTGCAAATCGTGGATACTATCTTAAAACCCCTAGTAGCGCTCCTGATAATATTAGATATAAAAGCAAATCTAAATCTGAAAAAAAGTTATTTCAAAACCATACATTAATCAAACAAAAGGTTCTTCTTTGGACTCAATTGTATACACAACCAAATGCTTACAAAACTTTTAGTTTATCAAAGAAAAAAATTATAATGAAGAAATTATTTTTTGGCCGGACTTGGCATCTTGTCACTACTCGTCTTTATCTATCAACTATCTAAGTAAAAACAATATAGATTTTGTAAAAAAAGCGGATAATCCGCCCAATATACCTCAAGAAAGGCCGATTAAAAATTTCTGGCTGTATTTTGATAGTCAAGTTTAAAGAATAATTTGAAAGCAAAAAATAAAAAAAACCTTTTTGGAAGAATTCAAAGAACCATAAAAAATATTGATAAAGTTTTTTTTTAAAAACACCAAAAAGAATCTAAAAAAAAAATAAGACAATGACTTTCTTTCAGTTTTATAGTTTACTGTTGATATAGTTTTAAATATCTCCACATTATATTATTAAGTTTTTATATTCAGAATAAAACTGACAAAAAAATGAAAGAATTAATCAAGTGACCATAATTACAAAACACACATTATAATTTTGGAACAGAGGGAGTATAGTTTATTTTAGAGGAAAGTAAAATGTATATATTTTGTTGTAAGGCAAGTGTTTTTGGGATCAGATTCTCTCAGGTTTTTTGAGAGCATCAACCAAGAATTCGGTTTTTGCTTCTTTTGGTTGTATATTTTTTTTTCAGTTTTGTATTGTTTTATTTTTTTATTGAGATTTTATATAATAAAGAAATAGATAATTAGACTATGTTTGATATTTTAAAAAGCGTTTATTTGATAATTAAGTTAAAACTACTGTAAAATAGTTGAACTTGTTTAAGGAAAAGTTGAAAAAAAGTTAGTTTGTTATTGATATTGAGGATTTTATTCTCCCCTTTACTTGAAGTTCCTCTTGGACCTTTGTAATCTGGATACTGACTTAAAATAAACGCAGTATTTATAAATGTTTAACTATTTTTGAGAACACCAATTTTCTTTACAGATAAGTAAGTCTAGTGATTGTTTTAATTAAAAAACAATTAATATGTGTAAAACTACTGTTTTGCTGTTAATCAGTGAAATTGTTTAGATTTTGCTTGCATGTCTGCTGACTTGATTACAAATATCAAAAAAATTCTTAGATTAGCTATAAATTTTAAAGTTTATTAAACTGAAAAGCTGAAAATTTAAGGATAAATAATATTATTAACTGAAAAATTTAGAACTTTACCAAATTAGATTATTTTTGACTAGTTTAAATAAAATTCGACTATTTTTTTGTTTAGGCCAATTATCGCGTCAAACTTTTCAATTCGATTCGACTATTATTTATTTTATTCTTGTAGGTTAAAATATATTTGAAATTCAAAATAATTGGCTATTTATAGCAAAAAAAATATTGTTATTTACAGTAAAATAATTTGCGAATTTATTTAGATATAAAAGTATAAATTTATAAAATCCATTTAAAATCAAGGCAAGCTATTATACTGAATAATACTGATTAAAGTATTTTTTGATTTTTTTTAGGTCTTTTTGCACTCTTTTTTTTGTGAATCGGGCTATGTCAATAATATTTGTAAGGTTGAATTCAACAAGAAAGCAGTAAACATGAATGTACTTTTTACTTTTTGAAAAAAGCTATCATAAACAATATATGTCTCTCCAGCATAATATTCCATGCTTTAAATAAATAAAAGAGTATTTTCTAATAACTCTATCATTTTATCAAAGCAGTCAAAATTCCAAGTTCCACACAGTACCTTAATTTTAGAATTATATCCTTTTCAATACTTTTTGCTAATGATAAATAAACACGAAATTCTGTATTTTCATATAAAAACTTTGCTTTGAAATCTGTTTTTTTTTGTTAAAATTACTTCGTTGTAATTCATTTTTTGTAAAGATGGTTTATAGAAAGTTTCAGATTCCTCAACAATTGTTATAGAGAGACTAATAAATTCTAATGTGTCCATAATCTTCCACTCAGAGTATTTGTTTTTTACGGTTTGATTGAATTTTTCTTGCGCATTGTTGGTTGAAGAAGAAAAGATATAAAAACCCTCATACCAGTTTGTGTTGGTTTTAAAGTGAAGAATATATATTTTATTCAAGATGTTCTTTAAAGATTTTTTTGTAAGCAACTTTTTAAAAAAAATCTGAGCTCCAGTTTTAAAGAAAGAACAACTTGGCATAATCTGTATGCTATTTAATTCTGCTACAATCGAGTTTTTAGATACATTTTGATTTTTTCTTACTGTTTCCCTAATTTTTTTTGAGGTATGGTACCAAAAGTTTGTTCTTTTAGTTTTTGGTGAGAATATACGTATTGCCTTTGTAATTTGTGCGGCGGAATCTGCCACCATATTTTCACAGTTCCATATTAATCCCAAATTTTCAACTTCCCTTTTTAATGTATTAAATATTCCAAATATGAATCACAGATATTGGTACTAACAACGGATATTGACACTGATAAATGCTTGATTGTTATTTGTGATACCAGAAATTATTACCGGTAGTTGTTCCTAACTAATTTAAATATAGAGTCTATGTGTAAAACTTTGGAAAGTAATAACCTTGTTATCGAATTTCTTGAAGTACCATAGATCTCAAATTTAGGATATCATTGGAATATTCTGCAACATATGCAGAGATACTTTCTTTGGAATTACCTAGAAAATATAAAAAAGATATTAAGTTCAAAATTTTTATAGTAAATAATACCTTTTAACTTTTCACAACAATCAGAAAACATTTCTAGAGAAACAGCTTTATAACTTTTGTTTTTTTGGTTGTAATTTTTAACAGTGTAATATATTTTTTTTGAGTCCACGTTAAACTCCTTGCTATTTAGAATTTTTTGAATTCTATATGATTTGTGTCCATCTTTATAAAGGTCAATTATTTTTGTTTTAAATTTGGTAATTCTTGTCTGGAGCACCCATGAATATGATTTTGCAAAGAATACGTTTTAATTTCACCACTATAGTATGTGTCAGCTTTCAGATCACCTGGACATTCCAAAGGATATTTATTGTAATAATAATTTAGGACCGAAGTATAATTTTTAAGGAACTTTGCTATTTTTGTTCTCCAAAAGTTTTTAAATTTTGTGTGTAGTTTATTTTCAACTATTTTTTATTCAATTTTTATTGAGAATGTTTGTGTTAATTGAATTGATTTTGGAAAAAAAAGACATTATAATTTTTTACAATCTGTTTTGGTGAAAGTTTTTGGAATAGTCCAAAATTATCCAGATAAAGGAAAAAAATAAAAAATTCAGTCTTTTGTACAGACACGTTTTAAAAGTGTTTCACTTAGTGTAACAAAATCTAAGAATTATGTTAGAAAGCATTGTTTTTTTATTAACTTATCAGTTTTTATCAATTTTACTATACTTTATGGTACTAAAAATTATATAAAGCAAGACCTTTTCTTATTTGGAATAAATTTTTTTATATCCTTAGTTCTCATTTTAGTATCTTTTATAAAAAATAAAACATTTAACCAACATTCAAATTGTCGTCTAAAAATTTTGATTAGTTCTAATACTTCGATAAGACAATTTAATTAATTTCCTTGAGTTTGTTATCTCGATTTATTTTAGTATGATTTGAAATTATGTGTTTTTAAAAAAAAGGGGGAGAGATCTAACTATATTTTCTTGTCTTTTTATACCCAAAGGTCAGTTAATATACTATCAAAGTATTTGGGGATTTTCCTTAGTAATTTTCTAGAACAAAGCGGGATTATCTTTGGGTTTGTATTGTTTGACAAAACAGGTAAAATTAATACTAGATTTATGCTACTTTGGGTAATAATTATTTTCACAACAAAATATAAAAACCCGGATGGCCTATCATTAAGCAACACTGGGAATAACAATAATATACTTTAATTGGATTTTATTAAACAACAAAGTTTGTCTGTGGTTATAAGATTATGAATATTTAACCCTTATTCTTTCAGTAGATTCTTTTTGACTCGCTTGAATTTTTGCTCGTTTTTTTAGCCAATACTTAAGCAATCAATCTCCAGTTACAAGTGTTTGTCAGTTTCCCCATAATATTTTTAAAAATAACTTTTTTATTGGAAGTGTCGTCTTTTGAATCTTTTATTGGATTATTTTCATGTGCAGACATGCTTTATTTAATCAATTTTATAATTAAAAAATAGTAAAAACTAAGAATGAAAGCTACTAAGAGGTAAGTTTTTTTTATTCTCTCTCTTCTCTTTAAATAAAAAATTATAAATTATAGAGTTCACTAACTCCATGGGGTAGTTGTTTGAAATCTACTCTGTGATCAATTGTTATTTGCCGAAAAAAATAGCCTAAAAAGTGGGTATGAGTCATTATCAATAAAAATTTCAAACATTCCCAGTTGAGTCTTTTTGACTATCCTATATAATTTTTTAATAAAATTTTTTTTCGATTCCCAAACTTTAAAAGACACCCTTTTTCATAAACCTTTATCAATCAAATTATTCCCTTTTTTATCTCATTCCTTTTCTTAAGCTATATTTTTTAAACAACGTTAAAGATTAACACTTGATTAACAAGAGAATAAACAAAAGCTTATTAACCAACAGAAAGATTTTTTAATTATATTTTGTATAATAAATATTCATGGAGTAGTGTTTAAAACCATTCTTGAAACTATTTAATTGTACAAACTCAAGAAAACTCAAGCTACTGTAAAAGATAAATTTATTTTTCAAAAGATTTTGATGGAGATTGCAAATATATAATAAATTCTATCTTTTTTAAAATTTATTTTGAACCCAGCTTTAAAAATAATGAGATATATTTAAAATACATTTACTACAGAAAAGACAATACCAAATATTTTTGACCAATAAAAAAAGGAAAAATTAAGCCCAAAAACATTAAAAAGAAAAATTATCCAAAGTTATACTACCTCAAGGTAAACGCGTTGTAGACCCAATAGACAGATTTAATCTGTACTTTAATAATCCGATACTAAATACTATATTAAGTATACAAATGATGAAGCAGAAAAAGAAATCAAATAACTGGAAAAGATTGGATATCGTAGAACTAAATTCATTTATTGGCTTTTACTAATGGGGGCTTTTAAGGACCCAAAAATAGAAACATCTGAATGTTGATCTATATTGTACGGATTGCCTGTTTTTTAGCAACTATGGGGAAAAAATAGGTATTTTAAAATTTCCCGTTTTCTAAGGCTTGACGACAAAACAACCCGAAACACAAGAAAAGAAAAGGACAAGTTGGCAGCAATTAGAAATTTTTGGGATAGAATCAGTGTCAACCTTTGTAAACGCTATTTACCAGGCAAAAATATTACAGTTGACGAGCAGTTAGTACCTTTTAGAGGTAAATGCGGATTCAAACAATATATACCAAGTAAACCCGATAAATACGGGATCAAAATTTGGTGAGCCTGTGATAGTCTAACTAGTTTCCGTTTGTTGGGATTCCTTATTTGGGTAAAAATGGAAATAAAAGAGCAATTGGTTTTGTCAGCCTGTAGTTAAAGATCTCACTTGCCATATTCAAATTCTAATAAAAAATTGCGTGTGATAACTATTTTACAAGCTATGAACTTGAAAAAAGTCTGTTATCAAGAGGGCTAACAATAGTAGGAACTTTGCGAAAAAACAAAACATTTATACCAAAATAGTTTCTTCCATCAAGAACAAAGAAAAAAAACAAGCTTTTAAGATTCAGAAAAAACGCAACGTTAGTTTATATGTTCCAAAATCAAACAAGGTAGTAATTCTATTGTCTATCATGCATCAAAATAATTGAATTAAAATTGAAAACAAGAAAAAGTCTGAAATAATTGAATACTATAATTCAACAAAAGCAGGAGTTGATACATTGGATTAAATGGAACATAGCTACACTACTCGCCAAAGAACAAACAGATGGACAGTTGCTTTTTTCCATAATTTGATTGATGTATGTGGTGTGGCATCTTATGTAGTTTGGAACAACTTGTATCCAAAATAGGAAGAAAAAAACTTTTCAAAAAAACTTTTTTGACGTCAGTTGCCTTGTCAATGATTACTCCTCAAATTTTAATAAGATCAAGAAAAGGGCTTACCACAGAACATTTGAATTCTCAAAAGCTCGTTTTTTCAAATAATTATTATTTAAGCCCGGAAAAGCCAGTGAATAATAAAAGAAAATGATGTAAAGAATACCCATCTAAAATTTCAAGAATGACAGTTCAAACCTGTGGTAAGTTCAAAAAGAATATTTGTAATGAACACTTGGTTTAAACAGTTGTTTGCAATCTTTGTTTTTGTCAGGAGATATAAACTAAATCCAAGTTTTAATTGTTTATTTTTCTAACTAATCTACTTTAAATTAATCAATTTGATTTTGATGAGATTGCTATTTTGTTTTGAACAAAGAAATTTTAGTTTTCTACAGACACAATTTCCTAAAATTAAAATTAGGTTTGGAATAGTGGAAAAGGGAATTTTTTTTGTGATTTGAAGTTTACAATGTTGAATAGTTTTTATGAGGAATTGGAAAATTTCAAACTTAGTATGATTTTTTTATCCTCAAAATAAGATTGACTTGGACGCATTTACCTTTTTTCAACTTTAGATTTTTTTTGAAACTTGGTTTATATATTTGGATTTTTAAATTTTGATTTGAATCTAGCTTTTTTCAAGCATTTCCTAAATTAAATATTATTTTTTAAAAAGGGAATAAATAAACCTTGTACGTATCTCAAAGGGTTTGCAGAAATTACAATAAGAAAAAAGGTATTTTTAAAGATATATTAACCCCCAAAGTCCTTAACCGCAACATTGACGCAATTAAGCAAGATAAAAGCATCAATTATGCGGTTTGGACTTTAGTTAAAAACATTAATAATGTTGTTGACTCTCATTTACTAAATTATATTTACCAGTATGGAATTTTCAACATAGATACTTTATTGATTTACTTGATATAACTTTTTTATATTTATTATTTAGACTTTGCTCTACAACTCTTTAAAAATCTTATTGAATATAATTATATGTCATAAAAATAACCTTTCTGTCACAAATACATATGAGAAACTTCACAAGAAATGTTACTTAAAATTTATCTCATTTAATCCTTATTTACATACAAAATGGTAAAAAATTGTTTTGAAGTTTTCTAAAATTTCTTTACAGGTGACACTTTTGTGGGCAAATAAAATTGAATCCTATTTTTTGGTTATTGGATATTTGGTTTTGTACATTTTTGACTAAAAGAATCGAATAAATTTCAAAAAATTTAAAAACTGTTTGTTTATTAAATTTTATTGCGCTTTGTATTTGATAAATATTTTATTGTCTTAAAACTTTGCTAAACAATATTAAAGCATATTGAATAATTTTTGAAGCAGTTTATTTACTAAAAGCTTAAATAAATCCAAGTAAAAGTTTAAAAAAAAGTAATACAACTAGATAAAATTGACAGCACAAGTCTAGTATCCTGTATAACTTTATCAAATGTTTTTAAAATATATTGAGTGTTACATAATAAAAATTAAGTTCATAAAATAAATTTTCTACTAAGCAAAATCATTTTATTTTAAAATTATAATTCAATATTTTTCTAAACGAGTTGGTTAAAATTCGGTTTTAGATAAAATGTAGAATGCTTTTTGATTGGTAAATAGTTGTAAAATGTGTTTTCAAAAACTAAACATATCCAATCAATAATTATTGATGTTTTTAGAAATCAAATTAAAAAACGCCTTAATTTTTTGGGGAGCAAATAAAAATTTCTTATTTGATGAAAATATTTGAAAACAAAAAATATATTTTACTTCCTAAAAAAATTCTAATATTTTGAAACTGTAGTGGCTTATTAGAGAAGGGTCTCATTTCTTGTGGGATACCCCATATATATTTTAGATGTAAATTAATTGATTTTTATTTTCAATAATAAAAATTCGTAAAAATAGGAAAATAGTATAAATTATTTAGACATCTTCAATTTGTTTTCTTTTTCCACTAACTGTTTGGAAACTGTTATAATGTTTACCATGAAGCATAAAAAAACAAGAATCTTCTTCAGGTTTACCAGATAATTTGTCTATTTTTGAACAGACTGGAATGGAGTTTTCTGGATTACAATCAAAACATTTATATACTGTCATTTTTCTTATTCCTTGAATAGAACAAATTTTACATTCTCCTGATAAAAGTTTTTTTCCATTTTTTCCTGAATTTCACTATCCATTTTTCTGATTTTATGATTCACAAATTTCAATCGAGTATTTTTTGATGAACTATTTGGTGTTAAACCTAGACTTCTTCTTAAACTTTTCAACATTCTAATATTGAGACTGTCTGCTAAAATTTTAACCATTTATTGGCTAATATTTCAAGAAATTCTCCGTGAGATACTTGTTTTTTTCTGTTGTTTTTAAAATACCCTTTTCATAATATATAGCTATTGGTTATAGCCAAATCAAACAATCCTAAGTATATGCTTTTGAACCATTTTTTAAAGTGGTATGATTGATCTACTGAATATCTTGACAGTCTTAGTTGATTGTGTCTATCCACACCACCCATTCCCTTTTGATATTTATATACAATATTTGAAGCTGGAATGGATAATTCAGTCTTTCTTTTTCGTCTTTTAACAAATCCCATTTGGTTTCCTATTCCCGGTAATAAATAATATACCAATTCTGTTTCCAGCCAAGCTACGGCAATCATTGTTGGAAATTCATTACATTTTGCCATTATCGCTGTTTCTCTTTCATCTCTTTTTGAACTTGGTTTGATGTTCATATTTTTTGGGTGCTCAATTCGATTAGAAATAATTGTACCCACTGAATAAAATCCCAAAGCTAAAAGATAAAGAAAAAGACTCACATAAGTGTAATATCTGTTGCAATATATAATCCTTTTAGATTCGTCATCAGTTCTTAAGTATAAAACATTTCTCAGAAGTGCTGCAGGCCCAGATTTTGTATCAATGGAATTTATATTTTCAGGATTTGGCATTGTTTTTTTTCCAGCATATATCTCAAAGCTGTAACAGTACGCTGTGTTGACATCACAAACCATGAACAACTTGACTCCCTACTTGTGGGATTTGTACTTGCTGTAAACACGGAACGGCATCATTCTACTTCTATTAGGCAAAGTGGCTTTGTTGAAGCTAATACTTTTGCTTATTTTGAAAGCTATCTTGAAAGAAGAGTTCAACTGTTCCATAACTGGTCTAATTTTCTAAATTCTATCAGCTTTAGCTTCTGGATTGTAATTATCTGAAAAATGAAGATATTGAATAATGCTTTCAAATCTGTTTTTAGACATAAATTTTCCAAAGTTGCTGGAACCCATTGCATCTGAAGTTAATTTTTTCTATCGATGTTTAAGTTCTCTTTTGGTTGGCTTTAACATGTGACAAATAAATACTCCGTGTAATTTAACAAGTTCAACTGAAGTTACTTTTATTATAAATTGGAATAGTATTTTTATTAGCTTTGACAGCTTTTTTTCTTTGTTGATAGTATAAATTTGTTTCCTTGGCAATGTTTTCCCAAAAGATTGTAGTCAAAAACAAAGATAAAACTGTAAATGACAAATTCACGAAATTTCTTGCTAAAGATGTAATTCTTTCTTCCCTAAAAAAATCGTTTTGATATTCAGTTTTATTGTCAATAAAATTCCAGTTTAGAGCTTAATAGAGCTTTTTGACTACTATTGCTAGTCTCCATAGGTGTTAGAATACGAAAAGTCAATAATTCAGTGGTTTGAGTGAGGTATTCATTATTTTCAAAAACTAACTCTTCATTTTCAACTAAAGTGCTTAAACTTTCTTCAAAAAATTTGTTATAACTTGGATATTGTTTTTTTCTTCTTCCATATCAGAAAAATATTCAACATCTTTATCTGCACTTAGACATTCTATCTTTATCTGATTCATAAACAGGATCTAATTTAAAATATTATATAATCTATAATAAAAATAGTTACTTAACTTTTTCGGACATATAATAAAAATAATTTTATTTATATCAAACTATCAGATTTGCTTGTTTCTTGTGAAATTGAAACATTATCCGTATTGTTTGATTTTTTAATTTCCAAAAAAGTGGTA
>MBFT01000258.1:12319-25325 GCA_003086725.1 Furculomyces boomerangus | reverse complement strand
TCAATACTAAAAAATCATCACTATTGGTAATAAAAAAATGGGAATATGCAGCCAATAAAAGAAGGTTACTACTTAATGATCAAGTTGATCTTTGCTCAAAATATCAATTCTGATCCAATAAAAAAGAGTCAAAAGCATCCAATAATCCAAATGTTGTTACACTTTTAGTCAGCAATTTCAGTTTGCTCATTATTCCTTTCTTTCTTCAACTCGCAGTCAAAATGGAAAATATTGAATTGAAACCCTCTGGCCAATTAATGCCCACTCTTGGCTTTGGATTCTGGAAAGTCCCAAATCCTATGTGCAAGGATATTGTCGTTAAAGCTGTTAAGGCTGGATACCGCCTCTTGGACTGTGCCAGTGACTACGGAAACGAGGCCGAGGTTGGTGACGGAATCAAAGCTGTTCTCGACCAAGGTTTGATTACCCGCAAGGACTTGTTTGTAACCTCAAAGCTCTGGTGTACCCACCACCGCAAAGAACACGTCAAAGTTGCTCTTAAACGCACTCTTGCTGATCTCGGACTTGATTACTTGGATCTGTACATCATCCATTTCCCAATCTGTGTCAAATACGTCCCCATTGAAGAACGTTATCCTCCTGGTTTCTACTACGATGGTGTTGGTCCAAAACCCATCATTGATCCTGTACCTTATCAGGAAACTTGGCAAGCAATGGAGGAGCTTGTAGACGAGGGCTTAGTTAAAAATATTGGTGTTTCAAACATGGCTGCTGCTCTCCTAATGGATGTTCTTTCATATGCTAGAATCAAACCTGCTGTTCTTCAAATCGAGCTTCACCCATACTGTACCAGAAACCAATTGGTAAGATTTGCTCAAGAAAACGATGTAGCTATTACTGCTTATTCTTCTTTCGGTGACGCTTCATACCAAAGTATTGGAATGGTCAAAGAAGGCAAAGATTTTGTTAGCTTGTTGAACCATAACACTGTTCTTAACATTTGCGACCAAGTTGAAAGAACTCCAGCTCAAGTATTGTTGAGATGGGCTGTTCAAAGAGGTTGCGCTGTTATCCCAAAATCCGCCAGCGATCAAAGAATTGTTTCGAATGCTCAGCTATTTGATTTCAATCTCTCAGAAAGCCAAATGGATTCTCTCAACGATCTTAACATCAACCTACACTTTAATGACCCAGATAAATATTTGGGATACCCAATTTTCGGAAACTAAACTTTTATTTTTTAATAAAGACAGAATTTTTCCAATTTTAAATTACTTTTTCTTTTTTGACTATCACCATTCTAATATCTGTTATCAATCCAAAATTATCAACTCTCATTCTCGAAAACAACAAGATTCAAAGGTTTGAAAATGTATTATAATGTCTACAGAAATTCCTTATCTGTTTCAAGAATCAACCTACTTTCAAGATCAATCTCTACTCCTCTAACAAAGATTCAAACTATAAAAAGGTATTTAAGCTACAAACCAGAAGGCTTGTACAACTTTCTGGCACAAGAACCTGGAGAAAAGAACAATGAATATAGTCTAAGACTCAAGTTTGATGCTCCAAAGACAATTAATATTCGACAAACCGGCCTTTTCGGATTCAAAGGTGATTCCACTGGTCTGTTTATGGATCCAAGATTCAAATCAACCACCTCCTTCGAAAAGTCCGTTGATCAGGCTATATATCAAGGAAACAATCTAGTAAACCTTATTCTCAATGCAAATACTACTCAAGAAAAACTCTTGGTTATAAAAATGTTTGATCAGCTTAGCGATGTCTTGTGTCAAATTATGGATGCTGCCGAAGTTATTAGACAAACCCATCCTGATCCTACCTGGAAGAATTCTGCAGAAATTGTATATTCCAAAATGCTTGACTATATGAATCAACTAAACACCCATGTTGGGATATACAAGGTATTTCATACTTTCTGGTATCTTTTCCATGATAAAATACTTAAACCTTTTCTTTCTATTTTAGAAAATATCTAGTGTCATGAATGATAAGTACATACTCTCTATGCTTGATGGTGTAGAAAGACATGTGGGGGAGCTTTTCGTTTACGATTTTGAAAAATCAGGGATACATTTGGGAAAAAACGAGCATTCAACATTTATGACTCTTAATAGTGATATCAATGATTTGGGTAGATCATTTATGTCTTTACAAACCCAATCTAGTTGGGATATTTTAGATGTTGGATATATAGAAACTACCTTGGATGAATTGTTGAACCTTGACAATCTTGCAATAAAAACAATTCTTCAGCAGTCGAAAATGGTTAAAAGAAATGGAAAAGATATCCTAAAGCTCAAACTTTCTGAATTCACTGCTCAATCAATTCTAAGGGATTGTAAAAACGAATCTTTGCGCAAACAAGTATATATTGCTTTAAACAAAGGTAGTGGTCAATCCACAAAAACACTGGAAGCCATTTTAACAAAAAGATATCAGCTGGCGTCACTTGTCGGATTCAATTCATTTTCTTCCCTTGCTCTTAGAGACAAAATGGCAAAGACTCCAGAAAATGTTGAGGCATTCTTACAAAGTTTATCTTTACAAGAAAAAACCAGTTGGGAGAATATTACTCAAGTATTATTAAAAGAAATGGATAACTTGCAAAATGATGGTGGAACGAGATTAGAAAACCAAACTGGGAAATTGGAATTATGGAATAGAGATTATTTAATATCGGAAATCCAAAACAAAAATGCTATAGTTTCCCCACTTAAATCCTTTTTCAGTTTAGGAAGAGTAATTATGGGAATTTCAAGATTGTTAAACAATCTTTATGGAATACATTTGGAAATAGCTGAACCTTCCCTTGGAGAAGTTTGGGACCCCTTGGTAGAAAAAATTGAAGCAAAAGATGAACATGGAAATATCCTAGGTGTTATCTATTGTGATTTGTTTGAACGGTATGGAAAATCACCAGTAGGTGCCGCACATTTCACTGTCAGATGCTCAAGAAGAATAGATAATGATCTTGATTCTAACTCATCACAACCCACACCATCAACTTGCATCCGCGGAGAAAAACAATATCAACTGCCTATAGTTGTTCTACTCTGTAATTTCAATAAGCATGATAATCAACCAGCTTTCTTAAGTTTTCATGAAGTGGAAACTCTCTTCCATGAAATGGGTCATGCAGTTCATTCTATGCTTGGCCGAACAGATTTTCATAATGTCTCAGGAACTCGATGCCCTATCGACTTTGTGGAACTTCCTTCAACTTTAATGGAAAGTTTTGCTAGTTCATTGGATGTACTAAACTTATTTGCTCGTAATTACAATACTGGGGAATTACTTTCCGAAAACAAACTTCGGGCGCATTTGGAAGCAAGGAAGAGAGTAAATCCAATTGATACGAATGTACAATTGTTTATGTCTGCTTTGGATTTAAGACTTCATGGTATAATTGGCGAGAAAAACGAACCTGGATGGTCAACAAACGTTCTTAGTAAGTTGCATAGTCATGAGAACTATGGTTCACCAACCAATACCATTTTCCCATATGTTGAAGGAACTCACTGGCATACAAGGTTTACTCATTTGTTGGGTTATGGATCTTCATATTATTCGTATTTGTTTGATCGTGTTCTTTCTGGAATAATTTACAAGAAATTGTTTTTGAAGAATATTGGACAAACGAATGGTGGTATTGGACACTCGACACTTTTACAACCAGTATCAAATTCTGTGGGCAGTAGTGTTAGAAAAGCAAATTCTGCTCCAGCAAATACATTTTTCGGTGATGGATTTAGAATGGCGGGTGAATCGTATAGAAAAGAGATATTGTCTTGGGGCGGAGGTCGGGATCCATGGATTTCTTTGGCGAAACTTTTGGACAATTCCGAATATGGTTTAAATTACAAACAGGTGGAATTGCTCTCAACAGGAAGTAAAGAAGCTATGGATTTAGTGGGATCATGGGGATTGAAATCAAATTAGAAAAATAAACTTTTTTTAATCAGTTTCGTTTTTCTCGAGATAATTAAATATATCAATTGATAAAATGTGAATTTCAAAAGTATGTACGTTTCTGTAAAAGATGTTAAATGGATAGATGCCATCTTCGTTTTCTAATATAACAGTCCATTTTTGGTTTATCACTGAATTTCTTTGTAATCGTTGAACAATATACCCACCCACCATCATCGGTTCCACATGGTTTCCAGGTGCGGTCAATCTCCATTATAGGAACTTTTGTTGGTCTTAGTGACATATTAGTGTTTATGATTTTGTTTTTTATTAGCCAGTGTTTGTAGTCGGCTTTTTCTTTGTCATCTGTCCAACAACATGAATCTCCTACCAAGAGGGTATGGGACCATCCATATCCAACATAATATCTCTGTATTTCAACAATATGGTCGGTGGGAGCAACGATACTTTGGTTTTGCAAAGGTTGTTTTGGGTTTGCATCCATAGTTAGAAGTGTTTTGAATGTATCAATAGCACTTTGAGGTTTTTCTTCAGTATCGGAATGAAAGTTGAACACATTTCGCCATTTCCAAAAAAACAATAAAGAAAAAAGAAAAGTGAATGGATTCTGTTTGAATTGTGTATAAGCTTTGGATGTTTTTGTTTTCATGTTACGAATGTAAAATGATATTTCAGGATAAACAATGGCAATCATGATTGCTCTCAAACTTGAATTCGCTGCCAAAATTCCAATTATTCCTGATATCCAAATTAATAATCTCAGAGGTACATAATATAATAGAATAGCTTGTATCAATGTAATAGCAATGCAAATTCCCAACAAGTTCAGTGTTGCTGATTTGTTGTTATCCCAATCTATGAATTTGTACCAATCTTCAACAGCCTTATACCCATCCAAATACATTCCCGTGACATTTTGATTAAATCTCAAATTTTCGCGCAAATTGTATTTTGGGCTACCTAACCCATAAAACATTTTTGTGTATTGCATCCACAAAAGATAATTGTTCACTTTTCCATCGTTATTATTTGAACCCAAATTGTTTGGATCTGAAAATTCATCATTTTTGAGTTTTTGACTTGTTTTCATATCATCTTTATCATTGAAGCTCTTTCCGTCTGTATCTATACTCGGACTAATGGCTTTTTCTAAAATATGATGATTTTTAGCGGCAGTAATAATGTATAGAGCAATTCCAATTGGGGGAGAAAGTAGCAGTAGTTTTGGCTGGGCACCTATAAAACCATGGTATATAAAATAAGAACGGGAAAGAGATGGAATTGAATAAACAAGATTTGGTTATGAAATAATTATGAGTTTTTGAAAAATAATATATAAACCTTACAATATAGCGTATAGAATATCATGAAAATTAGTGTGTGTTTAGGGTTCTTCCAGAATATAATGTCTCTAGTAGCATTTTCGAATATCACAAGAGGTCCAGTTTTTTCGATGAAACCGCTGAAATTCCCATACATTACGGGAATCGAGTTGAGTTTTGGGTACATCAGGTCATTGAGTTTCTCATTGAGTTCTTCTTGTGCAGAAAACTCTTTTTCAAGATCTCGCTGCATTCTCAAGTAGTATAATTTTTCTATTGGAAAAGGAATGTCGTTATATCATATATGAGAATATTAAATTCCAGGTAAAATAGTTTTATGCTTGATAATACATATGTACCTTGTTTTGAAGTTTTTACTGACTTCAGAGTTTTGTTTTCTGTAAAGAAACAAGGAGATTTCACAAGTTTCGTACAAGAACTATGGGAAATGTATTTGCAAGCTAGAAATGGAAATTTTGAAAATATTTAGAATGTGAAAGGAATTGTAGTGGTTGAAATAAATAGAAGCTTACTGGTACACTGTACGCCTTGGTTTAAAAATCCCAAAATAATGGTTTTACAGTGACTACAGTGTGTTGGTAAATAGAATGTAGTGGTTTCAAATTTATGGGAGCTCTGAAAAGACATTTAAAGTTTTAGAAATATGAAATTGTAAAGATTGAGGGAATTGTAAAGAGTTTGGAAACTAAAAGAAAAGAAAACAAAAAAGTTTCATTTCGAAATGTTTGCAATAATATTGTTTCAGAGAAGGTTACTGATAGAGTTTATATCGGTGTTATTTATTATCTTATTATTTGTATAAAAGTTCAAGAAAACATGTTATAATTTCAGGTTGTATAAATTAATATTCCCTTTTACAAGTATTAAACACATGACGTTATTGGACAAAAATAACATGACCAATGACGGAACTTCCTTTTATGAATGTGACAATAGAGTAATTCTCAACCTTAATCGAAATTCTCATAACAAAGTTTACGATAATCTTTATCTTAAATCCAAACTACACAGCTTGTGTTGAAAATATAAACTTGCTTCAACGGTTACTTCAATCATACAAAAAACTAAAGTTTATGATTTGCAACATGAATTAATGTGGAGATGTTTCATTTTAATTTATAGCCAAATTTAGTCTCATTTTAAACTGCTGTAATTCGCGGAGTTTGTATCCTGCGCTTAATTTTAAAGATTATCTTTGTAGTTTATGCCACATACATTTGAATATTTTTTATTAATCCTTTATTCACAGATATGTTACGTTATCAAGAATACTATACCGACTAATCCAAAAAACAGTTCAATATCTACTATGCTTTGTTATATATATATTATATTTTTTATGGCTACAAAGATTTCCAGCCAGGAAACTCCCACATTGAGCTTAGACACCATACATGAGAATTATATCTATCCCGGAGAAACACATACCATAAAACTTGTTCAAAACTCTGTTAGTTCTGATAATAGCAATAAAAAGGATGTTTATGTTGAAGAACCTGTCAAGGATAATGATAGAAAAGAGGAATATTTAAATACAGACAAAGTTTTACAATCAGAAAAGATCTTGGGACAACAAGCTCCGGCTGAAGAGGTAAAACTATTGAAAATCTTAGGGAATACTAATGAAGGTATTTTATTTGAATAATTTTAAAACTTTCTAATCAAAACAAATTTAAATATATATTTGATGGATGGAAATAGAAAACTATTGCCAAAACAAGGAAGAAGTTATAAAAGAAATGATGGGGTTTACATTTCCAAATTACAATAGAGAGGAAATCACAAATATGATCTATATCAGGTTAGAAACTTGTAGGCTTCCACAACTTCCTGAAGGCGAAGTTCTTTCATTTGCAAAACCTCTGTCATTATCAATCAAATTTGTTGACACACAAAGTGGAAACGAGAAAATAGTTCAAGAAGTATTTCAGGATAAAGGCAGTTACTTTTTTGACGATGGTTTATCCGAAATACTAACAGAGTTAGATGATAAACCAACAACCGAAAAGTACATTATAATAGAAGCACCCAAAGATGAGAATAGGAAAGGAGATTCTTATAAATACAATGTTATTCCCATGCTTAGTGGTAAGAAATTATCTTTTGTAATCTATTGTTTTACATATATTTTTTAGAAACTTACGACAAGCTAACAAAATATACTCTTGGGAGTAGTTCAGTAAAAGTTGTAAACACAGATTACAATTCAGCGGTTTTTATTCTTATGGGAAGTTCCAATCCCGCTAACAAAACATTCAACTATTATATTAAGCCATATATGAGAAATTATCTTTCAAGATCAAGTTGTGCAATTAAAGAAATGTCTACAGAATTGATTCTAGATCACAATTATTACAATTTTTTTAATAGCACATTTGCCGGAAGACTTTCCAGAAGATCCTTTCAAAATGAGGTCTTTGGAGCTGAAATAACAGATGACTTATTTGAAAATGTTTTGAACGCTATAAAAAATTGTATTGACAATATCCATAGCGTTAGCGATTTACTATACTATAATGCACATGCTGTGGGGCTTGATCCTGAAAGATTGTATCAACTGCATTTAGTGCAAAAACCTGACACAGATCATCCTTTCAGTTTTGTATCTATTCGAAAACCCTTTAGAACAAATCCCTGTAAGTCTTTCAAAGATTCATATAGTAACAATCGAAATGAAATTTATTTAAAACTAATAATATTTATTTTGATACAGCCAAAGTATGTAAATTAATACACTCCGTTTCGGAACTTGGTGATCTACCATTTTTGGTTCCAGCGCCACCAGAACTTCGAGGAGATTACCCAAGTTTCTATAGACCTATTGATGATAAGCAAGAATTTGATCTTACAAGTATAAATATCCTGGTTGAACATTATTCAAAAAGAGTAAAAGATTACAAAGACGCCTTCAACAGTTTGCTTTTATCTGGTGACTGCGAAAACAGGAAATTTTCTCATTTAAAAAGCTGTAGCGATTGCACGAGGGCATATCATACTTGGCTTAATGGAACTCATCTTCCTTCATGTATGGACTACGAACTGATACAATTTCGAGATGAAGATATTTTAATGTTGAAATTGGTATCAGCCAACATTTACAATGAGTTGGTCTCCATAGAAAAAATAACGGATATTGTTTGTCTCGGAAATAAAACCAATACTGGCGAAAAAAAACTTGAGATTCGATATATCAAAGACGAAAACATTTTGAATGATTATAAAAAAGAGAATGTAAATTTGAATCAACAAATCCCCGAATTTGAAGATGATAGCTTCGATTACTCTAACGAAAAAACTGAAAATAATGTCGAGCCCTTAACATACAGAGTAACAGTCAAAAATTGCGTTGTGGGAACATGCGATTTTAATTATACTGGTGAACACTTTTTATTGATACGACCATGTATTGCCGTTTGCTATAGACTTGCTAGGTCATGTCCGCCGTTTCTTAACATACGTTGTCCTCAATACGAGAATAACAGGTTAGAAAACACAGACTATGGTGCCATAATAGATATGGATACCGAACTTGGTCCTCTTGCGGAAAATATCCGTATAATCTTCTACAAAATGGTTTCATTTGCTAGCGGTTATGGAAACAGTCGGAACTCAACTTTTATGAACGAATTTTCTCAAGAGGTGATGGAAATGTTTTATTTATATGAAGAAAAAAGAAACAGAAAGTATCCGGAGATAAAAAATGCCCTAAAGAACGAGAATGTTTTAAAAATATTTGTAAACTACTTTATACTGAAAGATCTACTTTCAAGAAGAGCAACTTGCGATTTTCCTGGAACGCTTGATTATTCAAAATTTATCGATACATCTACATTTATTGAGGAAAAACCTACCAGCAATCTAAAAGAACTTGCATTCAACACGCTTCTTTTTGGATTTCTTACAGTATTATTGTATTATATGCTCAAAGGAATGTGATTTATTTTCTGTATTTCTGTAAATATATTGGGAAAAATGAAACATTAACCAATTGTTTGTAGTTTGATTAAAATCCACTTTCCCTCTATTTTCGTGTTTGTTGTAATTCTATATCACTAATTGATTTACTCTCTTCACTATTTATTTAACTACCAACAATACTCTATTTAAAATTTCAATTATTTCCAAAATTCAATTTCACAATGCAAGCTCATGTTTGGCCATCCGATTCCATAAAACCTTTCACTACAAGATTGGGACAACGCGATTTCTCTGGTGCAAACAAAGAAGCTGCTACATTTCTAAAGGTAGAAAGAATCCATTTATAGAATCCTTTTCGCAAAAACGAAAATTCAATTAATCCTATTCCTTTTAGAAACGTACAAATACAGGGGGTTTGATGTATAGAATAGTAAGCTTTGAATCAAATTACTGTTCTTTCAGTTTTGTTTTGTATAAAAATGGAAAGATTAAGGTAATGTTATAATTTTCGAAATATAGATAAATTTGAATCCAAACTAATCAATCTAAACTATTCAATTAGGAAAATAAAAGTACTTCCATTGGCCTTGATCGCGCAATAACTTCCATTGAAACAAGTATAAACAGTGAATTGGGTACCATAGCAAGTTGGATGTCTCAATCAAAATTGTCTAATTTGATGCTTGAAAGAGATCATATTCTTGGCTACAAATATTTACAGTTTTTGAAAACATATATAGACATTAGACGTTGCTTAGTCAAAGTGTAAGCACAATATATAAGTTTATTTTAAAATAACAATCAATACATTAAATACTAAAAGTTTAGTTTATAGTACAATTTTTATATCATATTGGTAACATCTATTATTTATAATGAAAATAAAATAGGTACACTGAGATAGTTTTAACAAAGTTACATTTTGACAATCTTGTCTACTTGTCCACAGTTGATTCTTGTATACAACAACTTATTTCAGCTCCAAGAAGTAAACATTGGGCGGTCCTATGGAAATCTCTTGCTGGAGAAATGCAAACTTTGAAATATCTTATAACTTGTAGCTGGGAAATCAGGCGATTCAAATATGTTAAAATCGTATATGACCTTACTTTAATATACCAGGAGCTGCACCAATGGAAGTACGATACTACAAACCATATACTTACAACTGGAACTAACAGCGATCCTATTTCTGCCAGAACAGATCGAAAATCAAATGATACAAACAGTAGTAATTTTAGTGCTTATAAACCAAGAAATAGTCTTGATTTGGGATTTAGAAGCTCATTTTCTAGAATTGGAGGTGGTAGTTCAGCTATTAATAGACAATCCAGAGATAGTATAAGTTCAGAAAATGTATTAACAAACAATGATAGTGACAAAATCGGGATTAGAGCTAATATAGGTGAATGGTTTTATAATTCTGTAAACACTATCCTATGGAAAAAAATCGATGAATACGAGTTTTTGGATAAAAAACTACAAAGCGATGGAAAGTCAAAAAATTTTGCATTCCTGGAAGAATGGTTTGAATTTCTGGTTGCGAAGAGCATGATATACTTTGAAGGAAACTTGATTTCATATTTTGTCCATTTAATTAAAGAAAGCGAAGAGTATTCAATTAAAGAATCTAATAGATTCCCTGGCAGTAATGACGAAAATAAGGACAGAGATTATCACCGCTTCAGAATTCAATCTATAACTAACGAAACAACAAAAGACGATCCTTCTGATATGTTTAATATCGCTGATTGTACTCAAATTTATAAAGCACTATCATTACTCTGGAGCGTGACGCCAAGAGAAAAAAACTATTTGGAAATTGTAAAGTCCACATCACAGCTAATAGGCGCAGATTATATAATATTGCTTCATGAATCAAATGAGAATTCAATCTTTGATCCTTCGGGATATAATATATTTGGTTCAAAAAATAGTAAAATGGTTGGTAGTATGGGAAAACTGGCGATTATAAGCTTTTACTGCAGTAAAATGAACCGTGATAATGAGTCTGAAACCCATTCACTACCACCGAATCATAAACTAACTAAAACTTCCTCGCAATCCAAAATTGATCAATATTCTACTACTAATCCATATGAAGGACAGAAATCAAATAATGCAATCACACCGCAAAAGTTTCCTAAAAAACTAAACACAGAAATAAAAGGGACTAGTTCTTCAATTTCAACTAGATCATTTGTTTTGAACAAAGAGAAACTAAGTTTTACAAATATAGAAAGAAATAATGATGGTGATAAAAACAAAAATTTGTCAAAAACAAGCAAATCAATGCTTCTTGAAGATAGTATCAAAGCCGAAGAAGAGCAACCAAGTCATTTCGAAAATCCAACAAATCAAAGTAAAGACAATTTTTACAGAGTTCATCATTATACAACGCTAAAAAACACGGGATTTAATATCAGGTTTATAAATGAGTCGCTTTCAGCAGTAGACAAGTTTAGGAACACATATTTGATTGAAATAACCAGTTGTATGCTCGAGCTGGAAGAGATTATAGACAATGAATATGAAGTTTCGTTGGAGAAATATAGTGATGAACCAAAATCTCAGGTATCGAAAATAATTACTCCAAATGAAACCAGTCCACTTTCTTTGAACAAAAATGTTTCAGGTTTAAAAGGATTTAGCGAGAACACCAAAATTTCTTTGAATAATTTTAAATACAATAGTGAATCACTTCAAAACAATGGAGGGATGTCAACCAGTTTGTATGCAATGTATTCAAAACAACCTCACCTCAGAAAAAAAAACTTTAATTTGGTTGAACGTGTAAACAGTGGAAGTCCACTAGAAGGTAACGAGAGACGAAAGGAAGATAGTGAAGTGGTGTTGAGTTTGAAAGATACTCAAATCGGTGGTGATGATAATAAGGATTCTTTTGCAAAATCTAAAGTTAGTCCAAACCCTGTAAGTCCATCCAATAATAAGATTTTAGGGAAAAAAGGTAGTGGATATGAGTGGCTTAAAATATCTAGTTACTTTCCGAAACCTGCAAATGTGGGCAAGAGTGTTTTATTTGGAAATAATTCAAAAACTGTGGAAAGTGGAAACGAAAAGAGCAAAAGTAGAGGATCTTTTGACTTGAGGTTGGGGGAAAGCCAAAAACCTGAAAACTCAGAAGATGTACCAATCGCTCAAAGTAAAATATATCCAGGAACTTATTACTTGATGAATAGAGTCGATGGGACAAACTTCACTATGATCGCAGTGACAAGTAGGAGGCCAACACCCGAAGTGTATAAGAAATGGCTTAATCTTGTGAGTTTTGTTCGAGGAAACAATGTTTGGGATACAATTTCATAGAAAAATTCAAAACTCGTTAATTTGCTTTGAAAAAAAAAACAGCCAGTAAGCTGATTAGGAAAATTTTTTCAATATTTAGAAACCAAAAATTTTTTTTAAAATTTTTTGATCTTTTTCAATAAAACATTTCTCTTTATTACAAACACAGTATTAAAGATGGTTCCAAAAAAACATAAAAGTAAGAGAATGGCTTGCTCCAAAAGGTACAAGATCCACAAAAATGCTGTTGAAAAACATAAGAAGGAAAAGAAACTTGCTAAAAAGAATCCAACCTCCAAGAGTAAGTTTTATAATTGTTTCTTTTATAAAAGTTAAAGTTGCAGTATTTTTCATTGAAATTGTTTTAATTTTGATTTTTTAGGATTGAAGAAGGATCCAGGAATTCCAAGTATGTATCCTTTCAAAGAAAAGCTGTTGAATCAAATTGAAGATAGTAAAAGAATGGTAATTTTTTCATTTGTTTTAAATTTCAACTAAAAGTAAAATTTGTTATTTATAGGTAG
>MBFT01000256.1:22247-32755 GCA_003086725.1 Furculomyces boomerangus | reverse complement strand
CCTGTTTTATCACCAAAATTCTGTTTGTATACGTCTAATATTTTCATATGATCAATTTTTAACATATCATCAATTATTGGAATGAATCTATTTTCAGAAGCTTCTGAAAGTTGCTGTAAAAAACAAATTCCTTAATAAAAATTTTGAATAATCGAATTTAGCTTACACATAATGATGGATAGAATCTTTCATCCTTTTCTATTCCAATTATATTCAAAGATCCATAGTCAAGTAGTGAACGTGTTAGCAATCCAGGACCTAAAATGTATATCAGTTTTAAAAGGATATTCAAAGAAATCAAGATTTATAATTAGTTTATGATCGACAAACTAATATCACATTTAAAAAATACCTGGTCCAACTTCTATTACAAGCGTATTATTTTTTGCAGGATTGGCTTTTGATACTATCTTATCTAAAAATTAATAGTAAAAGAATAAGTTCAAAGCATGTGTTCGGAAAATTTTTGAAATCGACCAGTACCTGTAACATTCTTATCAAGAATGAAGTTTTGACTAAGCTTGGATTTGGCAGATATTCCATAAATTCTTATAAGATCTCTAATGGTTGGAAGTGGGGGTAGTTTAGTTAAAACCATTTTGATTAAAATTTAAGAAAGGTTGTTTGATCAATGAAAAAACCCCCCAAAAGAAAATATCAAATTTTGTAGAAACAGAACAACCAATCATGTTTAATAAAAATAGCTATTTTTTCAATCTGAACAAAAACAAACTATTTCACGAAAACCAATTAGACCATGTAGCTCAGTGGAAAGAGTGTCCGCCTCCGGAGCGGAAGGTCCTGGGTTCGACCCCCAGCTTGGTCGATTCCAGATTTTTCACTTTGCATCTAGAATAATCTTTTTGTTAGTTCTTCGGCTAGTTTTGCAGCTTGGTCTAATCGTTCATCTCTTGATAGAACTTGCAATTTTTCTAAACGAATTAATAATAAAGTTAATATAAAAACACAGAATAGATTGTTACTTTTTTGACTTTGCAAATATGATGATAAAGCTAATATTTCTTTATAATCTTCGTCTGTCATTTCCCCATCATTCAAATGTTCTAATGGGTTAAAGTCAGCATCATCACCAAATCCTATAAAAACAAATAATATAAAACATTTTAATAAAAGTTGAAAAAATTATATATGACAATTCAGCTAGAAATACCTTTAAAAGTACTCCATTCATCTTCCTCATCAACTTTTATATCACTAATGCTTTTAGAATCGTCTTGATCAATTTTTATAACCTGATTCGATTTATCAAGTTTATTGACAGATGTTAGATCATTTAGGCTAGATTGAGATTTTTCTATCATGGAATATTCGGTCATCCATGGTGTAGATAAAAGTGCTTCTTTGATTCTGTCAATATATTTACTATAAGAAATGTATTCGCCATCGGATCCATTAATATTTATGTCATCAGAACTGTTGGTTTGGGGCTTAATATCGTCTACATCATCAACAAACTCCCAATAGTTTTCGATACAAAACTCTTCGTATAAATCAAAATTATATTTGCTGCTATCAAAAACAGAGTTTTTGTCTATATTTTTTGGCATTGGTACACATAGCTTAACCTCTACTGATTCCGAATCCAATAGCTTAGATAATGACTGGAAATTTTCAAAAGAAGTCTAAAAATAAAAGGGTTTTAATGGAATTCAGATACTAACGTTTTAAAAGAACAAAAGTGTTAGTAATCTTACTTGAATCTTTTCAGGATCAAACAAATATACAACGGCACCAAAATTTCCCATTATTTCAGTTGGTATATTTTCAAATTCGTTTGAATTCCATGAAATGAAATAAACTGAAGTATTGTAATATTTAGTTTTTATTTCCCATTTGGTTTTATTTAATAGAATTTCTGAATTTTGTGTTTTTATTGTTGTTGAATCGTTTTCTTCTAGATTGGAATCAGTTGAAATGATTGTACAAGTGTCTTTGGAGGTGATTTCATTGCAAGTAATTCCTAATAGTTAAATTATTTTTAGAACTTTTAAAAATGTCAGATTGTAAATCCCATTAAATTTATATTGAGTTTTTACTTTGGATGATTTTGATAGCATCTTTTTGAGAATCTCCTAAAACTAGAATGGAGTTGATTTGGACCATTATTGGATTTCTTTGTAAAATTTAATTAGTCGATTTGAATGGTAAAATTATAGAAAAAGAAATGGAAAAAATTGTTGTTTCAACTAATTAAATATTTTTAGAAAAAACAAACTAAAATAAAACATTTCAATACTCAAAACACAATAATTAGATTGTTATCAACTCGCATAAAAGGGAGTGATATGAGATAAAAATTGGATTCCGAGATTTTATTCAGCAATGCTGGCTTCGGCCATGAGTTTGGCTATCTTTTCTTCGGCCTTAATGCGGTTTTTATTGGTGGCGCTCTCTTGGTCTTTAAGATAAGATTCTCTACGTTCGGTAATAACCTTGACAGTTTCAGCTACTTGGGCAGCATTCATTGGGGGATCAATCTTGAGCTCATTAAAGCGTTCAAGAACTGCCAAAGGCAAGCGCAATCCTTGTTTTTGCTGGCTGGCTTTGTGAGCAGAAGATTTGTTGGATTTCTTTTTGTTTTTTGTTGATCCAGATCCGGCAAAATAGTCTTCTTCTCTGTCCTGCTTTTTCAAAAGAACCTTACCCTCTGGAACGTTAGTGTTAGTATCTGGCATTCTGATTTTATTGCTAGTTGTGTTGATGCCATTTTCCTTCTTTTCTCCATCAGTTTTGGTTGGCTCAGCAGATACATGTAAAATGTTTACTTGGAGATAAGATATTAAGTTGTTGCAGTTATTAATTTCTTCTTGGAATGCTGGAATGTCAGCCATTTCACGTTCCTCCTTAGCACGTTCAAGCAGTCTATCACGGGCTTCGGCTTCACGGCGGATCTTGTCTTGTTCGGCTCTTATTTTACGGTCTTCTTGTTGCCATAGATAATACTCATTAGATTTCTCACGGTTTTCAGTAATGGCTGTTCTTTTTTGTTCGTAAAGGCTGTCAATTTTTTCTTTGAGCTCATTTCTTTGTGTATACAAATCATCCAAAATGCTGCGTGCACCGCTCTGTTGTTCTTTGAGTTCATCAAGTTTTTTTTGAATTTCATTGTATTCATCACTGAGAGCTTTAGCATTTGTACCACTAAGTTGGCTGTTTATTTGATCGAGCTCGGCACGTTTGGCATTTATTTCATTTTGTTTGGCTTCGATAGCTTCTACGACTTTTCTGGATCTTCTCAAGGCGGATATTTCGTTAAGGAGTCTTTTTTCATCAACCAATTTGAGCATTCCTCTTTCAATCTGAGCATCATAAGAACTACGTTCAATAAATCAAAAATTTATAAAGTTAAATGATTATTAACAAATATTTATAAAGTAATAAAACAGATTTGTTTTATTGTATTTGGCAATCATGAAAACAAATTTTACCTTATCTGGTTATCAATGTCGGAGATTTTGTGGAACTTTTGTTTTGCCTGGAAAGTTTTGATTTCGGTGGTGAGTTTGGAGATATCAGCTTTGCATTGATCCTGTTGATCAAAAACCTTCTTTCTTGAGCTTTTTAATTCAGCTTGTTCAGCTTTTATGACCTTTAGACGTTCAAGCAAAGCAGATTTAGGATCATTGTTACCATTTTTGTTTTTTCCAGAGTTGATCTTGGCCATTAATTCTTCCTAGAATAATATAAAATAGAATTGAACATTTGAAAATTTCGGCGTTTAAAAAGCTAGAAGTGGTAGAGAAACAATGAGGTAATATTTTATTAGGATTTATTGCAGATTTGAAAAGATTAGGATAAAGGTGAGATATGTTACCTGCTTCTTACGGATAGCGTTTATCTCAGCTTCGATCCTTTCAATATTAGCCTTGTGGATAGCTTGATCGGGTTTGGCGACTCTAGCTTTTCTGGTGGGATTTGCTTCAGTGCTCATTTTTCTAGTTAGATAGTATTGGATAAGAAATTAGAGGGAAATTGAAGGCTTTTAGAGTTTAAAAGAGATGATAAGTTATTGGGGATGGAAATAGCCACAAGTTTTTAGATGACAACACTATGAAAAGATAAAAGATTAAATGATCTTTGGTTATCTTACAGAAAGTTTTGGTAGATTTTCGTCGAGTAAAAGATAGCTATAAAAGAGTTTAATAGAAAACTAAGCTTTTGTACTTTCAAACAACACTTTGATTGAATAGAAAATAAAAACCTCGCTATTTTATAATCCTTTTTATTGGACTTACTAAATATGTGGAGCAATGTTATTGATTGATCAAAAATCAAACTTTTTTGGTCAATCAACTAAAATTTCTAAATTCCAAGAATCAAATTGTTGGTTTTCTGCCCAACTATTGTCCAGTTCTCATAAAAAGTTTTCTGGTCCAAGATCGGCCAATAAAAGACGCTCTTTTGTTCAAGTTTAGACTCAATCCACCAAATCTCAGAAAATTTCTGGGTTACTTCAGGTATGTGCTTTTGGAATATACTACTGTTCCATCTGCACCCTTAGTTTTTTTCGCATATTTTACTATCCATCTATCTACCTGCTTTGTTACATGTTTTGGAACCTCAAATGTCAACTGTATTTTGTTATCTGTCTCATCATAGTTCCTTTTTTGGTCTTTTTCTTGTGCGATTGGTACTTGAGAGACCTCATTTGAAGAATTAAAGCCCGAATATCCCAGCAGGTCTTCTAAATGTTCCACGAGTTCGTTATGCTTCCATGTAGATTGAAGCCCAAATAACATTTTTAGTCTATCTACAATACTGTTCCCATTGTCCATCTTGTCAACATACTTTATAAACGGACTTGGGAATGCAGATCCCGTGTTTTCATAGTATATATATCCCAGACCTCTTAAAACAGAATTCGTAGTATCTCCAGCAATCCACTTTGAGTTTGAAGGTATAAGCTTCATAAACATCGGCGGTAATAATGCTCTCCACTTCGTAAGAAAATCATAAAACATAAGCCCATTATCCTAAGTTTCAAAAAGATGAATGTTAAGAAAATTAAAACAGTTTAAAAAAGTTGATTCCATTTACTTTATATGATTCTAGGATATTCTTTGCATAGTATCTAATAACTTTGTATCCATTTATAGAAAAAGTATCTGTGTCATTTCTGTATCCAAATTTTTCTAATACAGTTTCTGTCACACTTGAAATATCTTTTAGGATGCTATAGTTTGGTTGATCTGCTAGTTTTAAAATGTTTTCCATATTATCATGAACATCGCTATATATTGAGTTGATACTGCCTTGCAATGGAATTTTATCGATATCCCAGTCATATTCTATACTTGTTGCCAAAATTATTTGTAATATTTCAACTACATAAGGTTTTGCCAACATTCTGTACGCATCTTGTTGTGGGAAATATGCTGCAGGAATACCATTCAAACAAGATTTAATCGTATTGTCGTTTGCAGAAACTAAATGTTGGAAATCTCCCAAAGATGCACATCTGAGTTTACCATTATAAAACTCTTTTTTTTCAAACTCTGGTCCTCTGTATTCTCCTGTTTCGTCAACTTTATCAAAAACATTTTTTATCATAGCATCGATTCCAAGTGTAATAGGTTCAAGTTCACAAACACTATCAAGATTGGATATCACTTTATAAATATCAGAGTTTTTTTTTAAGTCATCATTTACAAAGTTATCAGTGTTTGAAACATCAAAATCATTATTAATTTCATCATAGATACGATTTTCCTTTTTTATAGCCATCATTGTGTTTGAAGTATGTATTCTTTTAACCAAGTACCTGGTGTCCATTTCTGATATACTCAAAATTGCATTCTCAGATATTTCTCCCCGAATTTCCATCCTAACATTATTATTTTTACAAACAAAATTTTGTTTTAGATTTTCAAAGTTTAAGGATTTATATATGTTTAATTTATATAAAATTGAAAACTAAATTCGAAGATGGAATGCTATAATGTCTGAACATGAATATGAATCTTACTCTAGCGTTTTGTTTGTGTTGTTACTTTCCAAAACAAGATTTTCTATTTCCTGTGGCAATTCCAAAAATAAAACTTCTTGTGGGAAATCTAAAGAATACTCGATATTTTCTTTTGTTCTGACCATATTCTGATTTGAAATGTATATATATTTTTTATAAAAGCTTTTGATAATACAGATCAAAAATAATTTGTGAACCTTTTAAAAAATAAATAGTTTTGCTGATTGGTGAAAATTGTTTACACATTGTTTTTGTAAAAAAAAAATGTAAACATTGCCAAAAACATGGACTTTTTTTAGCTTTAAGCTCTAAAGTCAAGATTTTCTTTTTAGTATAAAGTATCAATATCTGTAAAACGATTAAAGGTTTTATTGATGAGGTGTAATGATTAAATGGGAATAAGAGTTGGAATTTATCAAAACATTAGTTCATCGATTCTAATGAATTGGAAAATAGCATCATGGTCTGAGCATGTTTGAATTGTTTTTTCATCAAATACATACTTTCCTCGAACATAATTTGCAGTCTCTCCTTGAACTTTGGTGTCAGGAAAAGTAATTTTTTTGTCTTTCAAATATGATTGAGCCATGGAATACATGTTGTTTAGGAGCAATTTGACTGCAACTTCAATCTTTTTGCCATTTGTTGTATATGGAACTTTTTCAACAACAATAACTTTTGCAGGAACGTGTCTTGGTGACAATTCAGCACGGATACGGCTATTGATCCTAGTTTTTAGATCCGAAAAATCCACATTTTTGTTTCTTAGTTTCAAGAAAAGTATGACTCTTTCGTTTTGATCTATTTGTTGTCCAACAACCAAACTATCTTCAACTTCTTCAAAATGATCAGCTATATTATATATCTCTGCGCTTCCAAATCTAATTCCATTTGGATTCAGAGTTCCATCACTAAAATTATTCAAAAAAAATAATTTTTATTAGCTACTCGTTTTTATTATTTATTTTATACCTTCTTCCAAGCATAAGAATTCCTTTTGTGACAGAATTCACTTTCATAAAATCGCCTTGACACCATACATCTAGGAAAAAAAATTTTTTAATCATCAGATATAATAAAAATAGAGGATAGAGAATATTTGAAAAATTACTTTGGAATTTGTTAAAATAGGCATTTTTGTATCTACTCTTGTCACTAGAATCTCCCCAAAAGTAAATTGGCATACATGGGAATGGCTTAACACAAACTAGATCACCACTTTTGTCAGTGATCTGGTTTCCTTCAGCATCCCAACATTCAACTGCAAGTCCAAGCAATGGACAAGATATTTCACCCTTATATACTGGAAGTATATGACATCCACCAACAAACACAGAACAAATATCAGTTCCTCCAGAAATTGAATCAAGGAGAACATCACTTTTTACATGGCTGTAAACAAACTCATAGCTGTTTGGTTTAAGTGGAGACGCAGTAGATAATATGGTGCGTATATATGTTAGGCTATGATGGTCCATAGGATAATAACCAACATCCTCCAAGTGTTGTATGTATTTTGCAGAGGTACCAAAAACAGTAATGTTCAAATCGTCAGCGAGATCCCAAAGAACTCCTGGAGTTGGTCCTAATGGAGTTCCTTCATAAAGAATTATAGAAGAACCTACAGCTAATCCTCCTACTAAATAATTCCACATCATCCATCCTGTTGTTGTATAATAGAAATAAACGTCGTCATATCCAATTCCTAGAATAATTTTGTGTTCCTTCAAATGGTTTATCAAAATACCCTAAAAAGTTTTAAGAAACATTAGATAGAGTTATCAGTAATAAATATTGATCAATTTTTTCTTTCCAAAATAAGAATTAGGAAAGGTTTGAGAATAGATCAATAAGAGTAAAAAAGAAATTGATAAAATACAACTTATAAATGTTACAACATACCCCAGTTCTGTGAACGAGACATTTTGGTTTTCCAGTAGTTCCAGATGAGAATAGGATGTATAAGGGATGGTCAAAAGAAACTAATTCATATTCTAGCTTGGTTGCTGATTCTCCCATTTCGATTAGAGATTCCCATGAAATACTATTTTTATTATTAAAAAAACAAGAAAATGAGAAATTTTCAAAGGTTTAGAGGAAGAATAATACGAATTAATATATTTACAAAAGTGTGAATTAAAGGAAATAGTGATACCTGTCTTTTATCAAATCAGAAATGTTTCCTAAAGATTTGTTTGTTTGGATAATGATAACATGTTCAACAGTTGGGAGAGCTATATACAATTATCAACAGACATTGAATATTTAGAGTTTGCTTGAGTGTTGTAAAATGAAAATAGCTTACATTCTTTAATTTTGTTGATTTTTTCAATATGATTAAAAGTTTTTCCATTGTAGAGGGATTGATCGATGGATATAAACATTTTGGGTTCAATTTGAGAAAATCTATCTGTTACAGCGGTGACACCAAAATCAACGGAAGATGAACTATTAATATAATCAAACGAATTTTAGTTGATGACGGAAATAAAAAAAATAATGTTAATATATAGTACCTCCAAATAGCACCTATACTTGCAGTTGCTAGCATACCAACAACAGCTTCCAGACAATTTGTAGTATATGAAACTACCCTGTCTCCTTTCTTCAATCCAAGCTTTCGCATTGAGTAGGCAGCTTTCTTAACCAAGTTATAAAGTTCCCTATAAGTAATATCTTGGTGGAATTGTTCACCTCTAGTATAAATAGCGATTTTATCATTATCAGCATATTTTTCGAGAAGATTTTCGGCATAGTTTATCAATGAACCACTGAACCAGGAGGGGACATCAGACATTTGAACTGTTTTGTCAAGAACTTGTGTGTAAGGGGCATGAGAAATAATGCCACAGTAATCCCATACAGCAACCCAAAAGTCTTCTAGCTCGTCACAAGACCACTTGTGGAGGTCAAAATAGTTGTCAATATTTTTTCCAAAGCGTTGGTTAACATAATTGATGAACAAGTTGATTTCGTATTGTTTTTCAGCATTAGGCTTCCACAGAAGTTTGTCTGTAGTGTTTACAGTCGATGTAGTCATTTTGATGGTTTAAAAAATGGAAATTAAAAAGAATAGAGTTTTGTCTTTTGAAAAGAAGGATTCAAAAGGAGATATTTGACAGAATACCTTTATAATATCCCATGTGACTGAGAACAGACCAAGTTATCGTGGAGTTCTGATTCGAGACAAGTTGTAACAATTCAGGGGGAAATGCAAGTTCTGACCAACACAATCGCGCATATTTTCGAATAAAAGGATTGGGTCTAAAAAACAAATCATTTCTATCCTCTCTATTTATTCGTTCAGTTCACTTGCTTATTACTAAAACTCAATCTCACTTCCACTTGTTTTAAAACATCATCTATAAGGAATCCCCTCTTTTGCAATGGATGGCGATTCAAAACGTACATCCTTGGATGCAGAAAAAGCCGAACTTAGAGTAGGTGAACCCCTAACTCCCTTGATTATTGGAAGAATCAAACGCGTAGAAAAAAACGAAAAGAAACTAATAGATTTAGCCCGCGCATACAACTCCATCAACCAGACCAGAAAAGCTGTTGAAGCTGTACTCAAATCCGAAACTCCAATCGAAAAACTCACTGACATTGAAGGCTTAACTGAACATTTTAGAAGTACTAAATTAAAGATCCAAATCGGCAATGAAGAAATTCTTCGTCTAACCAAAGAAAACAAAGGTAATAACAAAAAATTCATGTATAAATAGCATACATGTTCTCTCTATATCCCGTCTTTAATTCTACAAGATTCGTAATCCAATTTCTAAAAAATCACAAACACCCAAACATTCTCTATTAATTCCATCAAAAAATTATTATCTTTTAGATTTCAAAGAAAAATTGCTTGGGTCTCAAAAGGAAATTCAAGAAATCTCTTCAAAATTAAAAATCCTCGAAAAAAATGTAAAACCATCTTTTAAATTATATCTCTGTTAAATCCAAATCTCAATTTGTTATTTATTTAGGAGGATCAAATTCCAAAACTGGAATCTGAGCTATCAGCGTTATCCGAAACAGCAAAACAGAAAGATCAAAAAGTAATTGAACTGAATTCCGAATTGTCAAAATTATCAGAAACTCTCAAACAAAAAGATGAAAAAATAAAAGAACTGGATTCTGAATTCAATCAACTAAAAACTTCTCTAGCTAACTCTGAGGCTCAAAACAATGAACTAAATAACAAAGTTGAATCACTTATTGCTGCCAAAGAAATAATCAATGATAGTATCAGCTTGTCCAAAGCCACTGAAGTCATCCTCCAAACCAATCTCGCTCAAGTATCCAAACCTGATCAGAAAAATGACGAAACTATTCAAGCCCTAAAAAAATTACACACCAATCTCGGCTTTCTGTTTGACTCTGATTCCAACCCACAATCATCTGCCACTACACCAAACATGGAAAATGGTAATAACAAAGACCAACTTACAGAAAAAAAGATTATTGAAATAATTACAACTCACATCACAAAACCACCAGTTCAAAACAAACCTCAACATCAAGG
>MBFT01000256.1:4241-14244 GCA_003086725.1 Furculomyces boomerangus | reverse complement strand
GTACAAGTACACCTAAGTTGTGTGATTGGTGATTTTGTTTGAAAAAATCTCGAAATTGTTAAAGTTTTTACTTATGAAATCCTAATTTTTCTTGAGGTTCAATATATGTTTTATATTTAACCATTGAGAATCTTATTTTCATAGAAAAGACAACAATAGATTTTTGGAAATATGACACTAATAAATATATACAAAAGGGTTAAAATTTACACTAATAAAAAAGTATCAAAGTCAAGAGAGAATAAATTAGATCTAGGTTTATCATAATACCATCTTTATAGATATTTTTCTATAGTTTTGTTGATATTTTCAAGAATTAATAGTTCGAAGAGACATGCACTAAATAAGAATAAAAGCATTTACTTCATGAATCCAAATAGTTGAAACAGTTCTAACTTCAAGTTTTAGGAAAAAATCAAAAAACATTCCAAATAATACATTTTAAGCCTATATGTTTGTTCTTTTAGAAATTCTTTAAGTACGCATTAGTACTGAGGTTTCCTATTTTTATTATTTTCAGGTTAGCTGCAGCTAATGTTGAAAAATGATTCTGTTTTTATTAAGACAATTTTTTATAACAAATAAGTTTGTGCATTTTTTCAAGTGTTTTAAAGATGACCAATTAAATATTGATTCGGAAATATAAAACTGAGATGTGCTTTTTTTATAGAATTTTGTGTTTAAAGTTGAAGGATCTTAGCTTTTCATTAATAAAGCTAAAGAGTATGCTATTTTCCAAACGAAATAAAATATTTTCAAAAGCTAAAAGCCAAAAATCAATCTACATCTGTTTTACCCAATAAAACTTGCAAAAGCGAATGTTATAAAAATGCATAAAAGTCAAAAGTAGTAAATCAAGTTTAGGTAATTTAAAGACTTTCATGCAAAAGCTATATTTTACATTTAGTTATCAATTAGTTAAATATAAACTGGAAACTATATTAATACAAGCAGTTTTATTAAATACATGATTTGATTGGGTTTTTTTAGTACATTTATTATTATAAAAATTTCACTTTTAAACCATTTGGTAGAAATTGTGTCTAATGAACACATTAAGCAGGAAAATTACTTTTATTTCCACTTTTGTACGGTTATGGACTAAAATCTTTTACTTTTTGATTATGTTTAAACTTGCACCAAAAATTACTTTAGAAATTAAAATCAACCTATCCAAAAAGTAAACGTATTGAAGGTTTGGAACATAAAAAACTATTTAAATGGGACAATTTACACAATGAAAGGATATCTTTTGAAATAACAACTATAGGGTGGGTTTATTTTAAAGAAACATGAAACTTGCTTTATTTGCTCAGATGTCATTTTTTGTAGGTTTTGTTATACCAGGACTGGTTTATAGTAAGTTTAAAACCAATAAATAAGAAAATAAAAATATTTAAAATAGCTGAAACTTTTAATGAATGTGCAACAAGGCAAGAAGGAAATTTAAAATGGACAGAAAGATACAAAAATTGTGAGTGCGGAACAGGAAGAGATCAATCATGTTCAGTTATAGAATATCCATTCACCAAATGCAAGAGAGAACATAACAATAAAGAATCATGGGAAGAAAATGGATTAGAATGCAGATGTAGTTATGATGGGAAAGTGAAATGTGATGAACAAAAAAGAACTTTTGATTCATGTGTACAGGAACATGGTGGAAAATATTTGTGGGAAGAAGATGGTAAAATATGTTTTTGTGAATTTACTGGGAGTGTAGAATGTACAGAAAAAACTAAAATACTTGTATATCCATGAAAAAAAGTATTTTATAACTTTTAAAGTCTAATCAATAAAATTAAAAAGGATCCTAACATTAAATAACTGATGTGGTTTTTTATCTTTGTTGTTTCATTGTTTAGATTTATTGGTTTTGATTCAATGTCTATGTTTTTGCTCTTTCATTTTACAAATTCTAGTTAAATGTGGTTTATAAACGTAGCTATAAGTTATTGTTCAATCGAGATAACATAAATCCAGGAAAAGTTGATTTCTAGGATATCGAATTTTTTTTAGCAATTTAGTGAGTTGTGGTTTGATCATATCCAAAAAACTATTCTGGAAATTACAATTTGTAATGAATGAATAGCACGTCTTTTTGTCCAATTTCCACTGTTAACGGATGTAAAATGTGTTGTATTGGCAAAAAGTTATGGTTTGATATTCACTTGTTTTTGGTTGTTTACAGTTAAAGTTGGCAAAAGTATCAAGTTGTTTTCAAAAGATTTGGGAGGATGATTAACAAAGGCAAGATTTCTGTTTAAAATGATATTTTAGAAAATCAGGCTTTATAAGATAAACATCCATTTTGAGAACATGAGGGATAAAACAAAAGTTTGAATATCTGGTTTTCGATAAATCTATCTTACAAACAATCAATTTATTTCAAAATAAACTTCAACACTAAAAAAGCATCAAATACATCACTGGTATAATATACACAATGTTGGTTTCCTGCAAAAAATGATATGAAACAAAGGGGTTTTCAAAAAAATATATTTTGTCACAAGGGGTTAGAGAATTGGACGAGTTTCAAAGCCTTGTACTAGTGTTAAATCCACTTTTCGAGTTTAGAAACATTGGTATAAAACACTAGCTTAATCTACTTGCAATTGAAAATGATTTATGATTCACACTTTGGTAGTATTGAAATTCCGAACATTGATATTCCAAGCTATGTTTTCAGATGTATCAAAGAAAGAAAAGATTGTGAAGGAACATCAGCTCTTATAGATGGGCACACAGGCAATAGTTTGACACCACAACAAGTAGAAACAATGTCTTGGGAATTCGGTAGTGGACTGGTCAACAATTATGGCTTTGGAATTGACGACAGACTACTGATGTTTATTCCAAACACTATTTATTTTCCTATAATTGCTTTGGGAACACTTATGGCTGGTGGAATTGTTTCAACTGCAAATCCATCTTATAAATCTAGTGAACTTGCTCACCAAATTGTTGACACTGAATGCAAACACATTGTAACAACTACTGAGCTCGTAGAAGTTGTTCTCAGTGCAATTAAAATCAGTAATATTTGTGTCCCAAACAGAAATATCATTATTGTTGATACTAACGAAAGCAAAGAGTTTATGCCACTACAACATGTATTTTCACGCAAACCATTTATTCCTTTCACAATCAATTCAGAAAAGGAAGCCAATAGCAAAATTGCATTTTTGTGCTACTCTTCTGGAACTACAGGTAAGCCCAACGATATAGAGAAATGTTTCCAACATTAAGTCAATAGGTTTACCAAAGGGTGTAATGTTGAGTCATAAGGGTATTTGTTCAAGTTTATGTCAAAACAGGAACTTCTCAGACAATTCAAACTGGTTCAACAATCCTAATAAGATGTATAGATACTTGGGTGCAGTACCTTTCTATCACATTTTTGGACTTGTTGTGGTTTTATTCAATGGTTTGGCAAAGGTAATTATCAAAACCATTTCTATCTTTTAACATGTGTTTTAGGGTGTTGGGATCGTTGTTTTGACAAAATTTGAAACTGAAACTTTTCTCAAATGTATCCAAGCTTACAAAGTCACTTTTATCCACATAGTTCCTCCAATACTTATTTCCCTATTGAACTACCCAAACATACAAGACTACAACATAAGTTCACTTGAAGTTCTAAACTCTTCTGCAGCAAGTTTAGGCCCCGAATTCCAACAACAAGCAATAATCGACTTGAAATCAAGATTTAAAAACAAAAAGGAAAACATTAACACAAACTTGGTTTTGTTACAAGGATATGGACTAACTGAATCCAGCCCAACAGTTTCATTAAGCAGTACATTACACTTTAAACTTGGCTCAATTGGAAAAATAATTTGTAACATGAAACTCAAAATCTTGGATGAAAACAACAACGTTATAACAACAACAAACACTTCGGGTGAACTATGTTTCAGTGGACCAAACATCATGATAGGATACTATAAAAATCCAAAAGCAACAAAAGAAACAATCGATAGTGATGGATTCCTCCACACTGGCGATATTGGATATATCGATGACGAGGGGTTTTTGTATGTTAATGATAGAAAGAAAGAGCTTATAAAATACAAAGGATTCCAAGTTGCGCCTGCAGAACTCGAATCTATTCTTCTCACAAGTCCATACATTGCAGACTGTGCGGTTGTAGGTGCATATCAAAAATCAATGGCGACTGAAGTTCCAGTGGCCTTTATAGTATTGAATGAAGCTTTCCGTTCAGAAAATGTCGAAAAGACGATTAAGCACATTGATTCATGGTTTAGTGATCAAGTATCACCACACAAAAAACTCAGAGGTGGGATAAGAATAGTTGAAAGTATACCGAAGAGTCCATCAGGGAAGATTTTGCGAAAAGATTTGTCAAAAATTGTAAATGCAGAATCGAAACTTTAAGTTGCCTTATTACTTGGTTTTTCTTTTGGGTGGAAGGGAGACCATATGACTACATTCTAAAGTACTCAAGTATCTTCCGTTTTTATGTCTTTTCTTGAATATATTCACAGATTATAAGATACTATACTCTAACTTTTGGTTTAGAATACACTAGTATTCAATATATATTCAAAGTTCGACAACTTGTAAAACTCGCTAAAGATATTTTGTGTAAAAATTGATCTTTTAAATTTTTATTTTTTTTTGATGACTTCAAAACTTTACTTTTTTAAAAAAGATGGAATCCCTTGATAGTTGATTTTTTATTGAAATTATATCCATTTCTGTCCAGATATAGCGTCTCATTTAATCTTCACTAAAATCAAGCCCAATTTTCTTTTTTAATATCAAAAATTAAAGGATAGAGTTATTCAAGGTAAAATAATGTTTAAAAGTACAAAATAGTAAAAAATCGATAAAAAATATTAAATTCTTTAAAAGATATCAATATTGTATTTATTTTACTAGACTTGGAATTTTGTACTTGAAATTTTTTCTAAACAAAATTCTGTGTAGGGTCAGTAAATTGTCGAAATTTTAATATAAAATTTATACATAGTAACGTTCCAAACTTTAAATTTTATATCATAAGATGAATAATGAACTTGATTTATAAAAAATTTAAAACTTAATAATAAATATAATCCATAACTGTCAAGTTTAATCGGATACTTATTTTGGGAAAGAGTGGTGTTTCTTTTAAAAAATTGAAACAAACCATAGCCATTCATATAAGATTTTGTTCGATAATTAGACTGATATTCTTATTTTTGGATAAATCACAAAACTTTTTGTTAATAAAAATCTCGACATTTCACAACCATGACCGTAAATTAAGAAGCTTCCCCTTTCAATCCTTTTTGTTAGAAAAGCTTTCAATCTGAATTTCGTTCAAAATGAGGACTAAAGCCAGCTTTTAAACTGTATTTTGGTTAAAAAGCGGCACACAATTAGTCAATAAAGCGATTATTCGTGATTTGGGGGGATAAAATTCTAAAGTGTGGCATATGTTTTATTTTGACTTGCATATAGAAAAACAACTTATGAATCATATATTTTTAATATGAGGATTTTGTGAATAATCCTCTTTTTATTGGGAAATAAAAGGTTTCGTCTAAACCTCTGTGCCCCCAAAACACCTTATTTTATTGAAATATCAGTCAAACACAAAGAATTGTTCTATTTTATTGCACGACTATTTTCTTGGCTTGCTTGTTTTAAACTAGCTTGATAATTGAATCTTAGGATAAAATCTGCAGTGAATAATTTTATTTTTTAGCAAACAAAATTTATATTCCTTGAGAAAAGATGGAACAATCCTTGATGATTCGACTTTCTGAGATAAGCTGCGAGGCAAACTTTCAAAAAATGCATATTAAATTAAAGTTTTATGTTTTTAAAAATATATAGAATATAATCCTGTATCAAAAAAGTATAAAAAGAAGCACCCTTCCATATCGAAATATCATAACATTCAACCAAAATCAAAATAATCCATAAAGTGTTTTTCTTTTAAAAGCTAAAAATTTTTATTCAACAAAAAACCAACTACTCGACTAAAAAAATGAAATTCATACAGTTTGTTCTTTACACTCAAATATTGTTTGCAAGTGCAGACAATTACAAAAAAACCGATTCAGTTCCTACCACAAATTCTGACTATCTGCTTAATACACCATATCAACAATGTTTGAAAGACCATTATGGCCAGTCATCGTTTGAAATTAATGGAGCTTCATGCTTTTGTGCTCAAGATGGGTGTGTGCAATGCACAGGTGAGCCAAAAAAAACATCTTTGCCAACATCAACACCACCCTCAACGGCAATAATACCAACACCACAGCCGGAGCCACAAGAAGATACTTCATACCAACAGTGTTTGGAAAGTCATGGCGGTAAATCAGAGTTTGAAATTAACAGAGCAACATGCTTTTGTATGAGAGACGGTAATGTGGAATGTACTGGAATAAATTCTCCACTTGATAGATATCAACAATGTTTGAGAGATCATGGCGGTAAACCAGAATTCACTACTAATGGTGTGACGTGTTTTTGTATGAAAAATGGTACTGTGGAATGTACTGGCATAGATGCACCTCTTGAGCCATTACAACAATGTATAAAGGACCATGATGACCAGTCAGTGTTTACCATTAATGGTGCAGCATGCTTTTGTGCTAAAGACGGAACTGTAAAATGCATTTAAACAGTATCATAATATGATAGACCCATTATTGCCAATATAAGGTATCTCGAAAATACTTGGCAGGGTATAATTCAACAATTCGTAGAGAAATAAACCAAAATAAATCGAGTGATATCCGTCAGTATTTTTTTTCAAAATTTTTGATATTTTTTTAGGACTCTATACCAAACTTAGTAAAAAAAACATCTCATTTTTTCCAACAAAAAAAAACAAAACCTAACAATGAAATTAAACTCGAATGCTAAAAGTATTGAATTAAGTAGTATTTAATCAGATTATTCTTTAAAGAAAAATATCAGTTTTATAGCCTACAAATTACTTGTTTCATATTTTCTAGATTGACAAGACTATTGACATTATTTGAGATCCAGGAAATCTTTTTTTTAAACCTCAAGTTTAAAAAAATACGATCTCCACTTGGAAATAAGTGTCACATTTGTTTTTTTTCTTAGAACGAATGTCGGTTTTTGTATCAATAATCTTGAAATTTTTTATACTACCCCCTGTAAGAAATAGTGTCATATATGTCACTTTTTTTGCCAGAAATAAGTGTTATTTTTATTGCAAATAATATTTAATCTTTTGAATGTTTTATTCGGTATCTGTTTATTAGGATCATGTGCTAGAAATTCCTTTTTATTGGAGAAGTTTAGATGTAAGATCCAAAAATTTTATAACTATCTCGACCAGAAAAGTCACGGAAATTTATACATTTTTTACCAATTCATCTTGGTAGATCAATTTTGACGAAAATTCAACAGATTGGGAAAGTTCATTATCTAATATATAACAGTAAAATATTTCTAGACAATAGCTTTAATAACAAAACATGTGTATAATTGTTTAAATATTCAGACAGTTAAGTTTGAAAGTGATAGTAAGGGTTGAGATTGATTTTGAAATTTTAAAAGAATATGACACTTATTTTTGACCAGAGGTAGTATTTTATAGTGTAACGTGTGAAAATAAAAGAATAATAAACAATTTTTGTTTTATTTTAATAAGATGGAAATTCCTGGTCAACCAAAAAAAAAAATTTCAAATAGATTGATTTGTAGGAGCTGAATCAGAAGTTTTATAACACTTTTATTGGATTTTATCATACGCAATTTTTTTATCAAGTTTAATTTTCACATCTAAATGGGATTCTCTGAGGAACATAAGAGATATCCCTCTCAAAATAAAGAATATAAGGAGTACAAATTATTATCTATTTTGATATATTCAACTGTTTTTTTAAACGTTCTATAACTTCAAAATTAATTAAACTCAAATAAACAAACTATTGAACCAAGCAAAATAATAAAATATTTCTTCAAATTTGAGAATAAATTTGATGTGCGTTTTCGAACCGAATGGTGATACCGAGAATTAAGAAGTAGCTATTGTATATGGATAGTTAAAACAATGGGGAGTTGATCGTAGGGGAGTAGTATATAAAAAGAGAAATAAAGAGAAAAGCATCTTTTTTGGAAGGGAAGTTGATTTTATTATTACAATATTGGAGTCATTGTTCTTTTTCACAAATAAACACATAATCAACATAATCGACATAGAGAATAAATCAATAAAAAATGACTGAAAGCGACAGTGTCATCATTTTTATTGATATACAAACTTTCAGATCTAACACTAGATTATTTTCTGCAGGTAAAATAAGATATAAAAAATTTTTATATAAGGGGGGCCTTGGTACGTCCCATATCTTCTTTGTCATTTTGGCCAGGTACTGATAGTGGAGATTGGCTTATCAAATTATCTCTTACTTTGTACAATAAAGATAGCCTTTGTGGTTTTTGACTAAATATCATAATCTTCCTATCAATATCAATTGAAAAAAAATTTCCATATTATAGAAATCTGATTTTAATTCAAGTTGCAGACAGTCCTTGGTATACGCAACCTTAATTTAGCAATTTTTCTACTCCAAAAATACTTGGATTCTATTTCAATTTTAACAATGTTTTTTTCTGTGATAAAGCCCGCGCTTTAGATTTGAATTAAACCAATATTTGTTTTAGATAGCTAATAAAATATTAACCAACATCCAAATTGTAATTCTAAATTATCAGATCTTGACAAACCATGTTTTTGTTTATCCTTTATTCAAATTTTATAAAACCAATCCAATATTTGTAAATATACTCAAAAAACATTTATCTATCTTTGAATATGGACTAAAAATATTATTGTTATGTCGACGGGTGAGTTCTTGAGCGGTAAAAGTGTTTAGTCCACTCAATAAAAAATTGTGTTTTTATATAGTTTATTTGGATTGTTGTCTATATATAAAAAAGTACTATATAATTCTCCTCCTTTATAAAGATAGTTCTTTCTCTAATATAAATGACAGTAATACTTCCTATAAAAAAATTTACCCTGCTGGAAAAAAAGGATTGTATCATGTATTTCCGATACTACAAATTGGAAATTGAAAATGTCATATTTTCTCTTTTCCATTCGTACATTACAAAAATCCATCGATTTTTGTAAGCCAAAATACTTTTGTTTTACAACACAATAAGGGGATAAAATATATTGGATATATATTAGGTGTCACAGTCCAATCAGTGGTCACGTGCCACCCTTCTTCCAATTGGCTATTCAGTGTTCCAAAAAGCACATTGAATAGCCAATAATGCCCGTCTGGCACATTGACACGGGTCAATGTGCCAGCTGAACACCTTTTTTGCGATGCGCTGTATTTGCTATAAATACAGCGCCCACTTGCCAACTCATGTTTGGCAAGTGTTTTAATGTTGTAATTTCCCTTTAGTTTTAGTCTTCCTTTATAGTAATAAACCCCTCACACTTATAGTCCTTGACACCAAGTGACTGGCAGGAGGATTTAATTTACATCTGTAAAAAAAATAAAGGAAACCCTTTGGTGAACCCTATATTAAGATACAAATCTTTGACAATCCCCTTTGAAGACCTAAAAGATGAAAACTTATTTCTCAAAACTGCAAGAAATGATCAAGAATACTTATACAGTAGAGCACCTATTTTGGCAGTTTCCCAATTGGCAAATTTACAAATTTTTGCAAAAACGATTTCCCAAAAAAAACATTGCGATTTTTATGGCATTTTCCAGACTTGAAAAATTTATGCTCTATGACGGCTCAAAATTCAATTCTATTTTAGCATTTTTTTTTGAATATGTAATTTTTTATGTCTAAAAACCATTAAATAGACAAAATTTTACTAGTATAGATATATTATACTAATAAAAAATGAGTCAATTATCACAACAAAGGAAAAGAAAATGTCTAACTCTTACTCAAAAATATGAAATTATCAATAGAGTAGGTAAAGGAGAAAACAATGAAGAAATTGTAGAAGAATATGAAGTAGAAGGTT
>MBFT01000252.1:32987-48007 GCA_003086725.1 Furculomyces boomerangus | reverse complement strand
CGGAGGAATTTCATCAACATCCTTAGTTTTAGGATGATATTCTATTTTAGCTTCAGCCAGATCTATTGAGCTAAGGTGATTTACCAAATCAATTTCAGTTTTGGCTTTATTTTCGTGACCTCCTTGGTTACTGGCATCTTTAACATCGTGCTTATTTTCAATAGTGCCATCAGGTTTTAAACTATTTTCAATGCTATATTCACTTTCAGACAAATTAGAGTTAGTTCTATGATCACCCTTTTCACCCGATTCGGTGGTTTCTTGTTTTAAGTTATCGTTTAGCTGATTGGATTCATCATTTCCAGTATCAGATATGCCTGAATCTTCTGATTTGTTAGAATTCAAATCACTATCTGCAAAATCAAGAAGTCGGTTTGGAGATAAAGAATTCGAATCATATATACATTCTCTATTACCTTGTTCAGTAGGCTTACCAAGATCTAAATTACTAGGACTTTTTTGGTCCAAACTAAACAATGAATGTTGTGAATCCGAAATCGAAGTTTTGCGAGGTGAAATTGTATTTGGTGGGTTGGGATGGTTAGAGCTTGGGATCAATCCACTAAATGTATTTGATCCCATGTTTGAAACGCCAGATGTACTGCTAGTTCCACCAAATGAAAGTCTAATATTCATCATAGAACCAGAAATAGATCTAGTACGACCAGGACTTTCAAAAACGCTGTCGGAAATATTTTGTTCTTGAATTACACTCTTTGAGAGTCCATCATCTTTTTCTTGTAAATTGTCCAAGGCATCTACAGTTTTTTCTTGGTCAATATGTTGTGGCTCATCTTTGGTGTCATTTTCTGTCAGGGAAGGCGTGGGAATGTTGATAAATACCATCGAAGATTGAGTGTCATCAATTGTGGAAATTTTCGGAGAAGATAAAGGTGTTTTATTGCTAGGATCCTGAGAAACGGAATTTTGGTTTGAAAATGACTGACCCTTTTGTCCTGTTTCTGAATCTAGTTTAAAACTAGGTTCTGTTTCTAAATCCTTTGTAAGAGTGGAAATACCATCGCTATCGTTTTTGACAGATGTGTGATTCAAAATAGATTCATTGTGTACTTTAACAAACCCAAAGGCATTTGATATGTCAGTTCTAGATTCATTAGTATTCCCAACATCAGGTTTTGTGCTTGGTGATTTTTCTTTTTTATCTTGATTTACGATATCAGTATTGTATACATTTTCATCTGTTTTTATTGAATTTTCTTGAAGAGACGATGCCAGTTCATCCAAAGCAAAGTTTTCATTATCAAACAAATCTTCAACCTCGCTTTCACCAATTTTATCAAGTTCTTCGTTTTCAGAGTTGCTTGTGTAATCAAGACCAGAACCTTGAGGTTCATAATCAGAATCAGTTTGTTCATCAGTGTATTCATTATCAGAGTGCTCGCTAGCTGAGGAGTCAGTAGAATCATCTTCACTGGCGTTATGTTCTCTGGTAACATTAAAGGCAGAGGTATCTTGTGGTTTAGTTGTAATATTACTATTTAATTTAGGGAAAAGTCCAACGTCTGGTTTCCCAAAAACCGAAACAGGTGGCTGAGAGCCGAAGGCGCTCAAACCTCCTCCAAAAGCAGAAGAGTTGCTGTCAGAATTAAATTGAAAAGCATTTTGAGCAGATTTAGCTCCAAAAAATGATTTTTCTGAAACTATGCTATTTCCATTGTTAGTAAACAATCCACCAGCTTTATTGGTAGAATTTGAGGATAGAGCTTTGGAAAAATCTATACTCTTTTTCAAATTTTCATTGTTACCAGGTTCAGAAAAACCTTTGATTCCAAAGGACAAGGGTTTTTTGTCTAAACCAGTGTCAGCTTTATGTGTAAACGCACTAGGGCTAGATCCAAAACTATTTCCAAATGAAGAAGATGTGTTATCAAAATCTTGCTTGTTCATACTTTGGAACAAGCTTTGAGGCTTTTTCTTTTGATTGGCATCATCTTCTTTGGATTTTGCTGGAAGGCTAGAAAATAGATTAGCAACTGGGGAATTTATTTTAGGAATAGATATTCCAGATACTGGTTTGTTTTGGCTCTGGTTTGGTTCCATTAAATTATTATTCTTTGGTTTTACTGAAACAAGACCTTGTGACCCAAAATCAAAAATCGTAGCTGGTTTTTGGATATCATCTTCCAAATTGAGTGTGTTTATTGCGGAAGAGCTAAATAAATTGAAGTTTTTAGAGTCGTCCTTTTGAGTAGAGTTACCAAAAGCACCAATATTTGAAGGTTTCCCAGAGTGTATAGCTTTTTCCCATTGTGCTTGAGAAACATTACCAGAACTAGAATCAACCATTTCCCCCATCTGTATGCCTTCTTTGCTTGAAGTGTCATTTTCAAAGATAAATCCAAAATTGCCACAGCCATGGCAAGATGCTCTAGATTTTTTGTTGAAAGAGCGACATTGCGCACAGCACCATTCATCATCTTTAAACTTTTCTTCAGGAAGAGATATATCTTTATCTATCATAGGTAAATTATATGAAATATCCGGTTCTTTAGATTTCCCAAAGAATATTCCAGTGTTGAAAGCTTTTTTATCAGACCTGACTTCTTCAGAGTTAGTATTGGTATTTGACAATAACCCATTACGGTTTTCCGAGGATGCTGCGATTGGGGTTAACAGCTTGTCTATTTTTGGCGTAGGTACCTGTTTGTTGCGATTGAAATTCACTGGTGTTCCATCAGAATATATCTTTCCAGTCCTGGCCTGATTTTCAGATATTCTATGCTCTTTTTCTTTCTCTGCGAGCAAAAATCTATCATGAAGATCTTTAAGCGGATTTTGTGATAAGCCAGTCATTTTAGTAACACAAATTCCATTATCTGAGTTCATTCCAACATGATGAAGGTTGTTGGTATTAACTGAACCAACTTCATGCACCTTTTCTAGTTTTTTTTCAGTTTCTTTTTCATCAGTTTTATAAACTGGGAGTACAACTTCATGAAGAAGGGAGCTACATTTGGAACGGACCATCTGTGACATTACCCTTGTTCTTCTTTGTTTTGCTCGGAGATACTCTTGTACACTTGTAATTTCTGCTTGTTCGTAAGGGATTCGGTTTCCTTTAATATCTTCGCGAATGAGATTGCTGTTAGTGGTAATTTCTGGTGTAAAGATACTTTCTTCATTTCTAGTAGATTCAAACCGCGAGTTTAAGTTTATGTAGATGGATTTCTGAGAAGTTTGTAAAGATGCAGCTCGTAAGCGGGAATGTGTTGATACAGGTACCAGCTGGCGAACCTGCGACCTGGATTTTCCATACAACGTTGATGATGGTTTAGTTTGGTATGAAACATCATCGCCATTTTCTCCAGAGGATCCTTTAAAAATGCCATCGGAGTGTTTGGATTTATGAATAATCTTTTCCATCAAGCTAGCATCTTTTTCGAGCTCTGATAGTTGTTTTTCAAGATTTGAAATTTTACCTATTTCATTATCAACCTTATTAGCAAGAATGTCAACTATTTTTGACAGCTTTTTTTCGCTAATGTTTGAATAATCCCCATTGAATAATTTATCCAAAATAAAGTTAGAGCCGCTTGAATTTGATACATTGGATGTTGTTGGAAAAGAACTACCGGTTGAGTTTTTACTGGATTTTGGTACTTCTGATTCAATTCCTAGTATAGATTCTATATTACTTATTACTGAATCAACCCTCTCGCATCTAGATTGAAGGTCGATGCTCTTAACATTAATACTGTTTTTATCAATAGGTTTTCCATCAGCTGTTTTATCAAGTGTTTTCTCCAAACTTGAATAACTAGGGGTTTTTGATTTCAACTTTTCATATAATCCCATGAATAGGTCCTTTCTCATTTCTACAATATAAGATTGTGTTTGTAGGTTATTCAAAACAGTTCTAAGGCTTTCTGCTCTAGATGAATTTTCTTTCAGAGATCCCTCAAATTGGCTCACAATATAATTCCAGCTTTCTACTTCACCAAGATTCAATGACTGAACTTTATCTTCTGCTTCAGCAGATGTAATCAAACTTTTGGGATTTGAAATCTCTTCTTGGTTTAAATATTGATGTCCAAGCTTTTCAAAAAGTTGATCATTGTTGCCAAGGATATTTGTTAGTTGTTCGACTTCAGAATTCAACTGTTTGCATGTCTCACTAAACTGTTTCACAACCATATTATATAAATTCTGTTGCATCTCCTTTTCCTCGTCAATTTGATTTTGACGTTTTTGTGCTTCAATTTCTTTTTTACTCTGAGTACCAGAGTTTACAAGATTGCTCATATCTGAAAAAGCTGGTTGTAAAAACTTCCCAAAGCTTTTGTTTCCATTTAATATGTTTCTATCAGCTGTATTTGGTGCGAGGCTTGCTGAAGTGATATTGTGACTTCCTGAAGCGGGTTTCCGAGGAACTGACGATTTAAGCATTTCTACCTTCAGGTTTATTGATGAATCCCTTTTTTCCAGTGTATGATTTTTCATGAGCTCGTTCTCATCTAAAGATAATGGTGAAGGTGTTGTGTTTTGTACAGGCATCTGATTTTTGACTGTACCAATGGTGCTATCTACATTTGTTTTCTCCTTTATTTTGATTTCTTTGGTGGCGTTTAAACTAAGCGACGATGCAGGTTGTTTAGGAAAAAGAGCTTCTGGTTTGGCGGTCAAGTTTAAAGGTTCGCTCATAGCAGGTAAAGGACTTCCATCAACCTTAGACTTTTCTAGAGCTTTTCCAAAGTTTAAGCTACCAAATCCACTTTGTTGGGTTTGCAAAGTATCGTTAATCATAGGATTGGTTTTTGTTTGAGGTTCTTGCTTTTTCTCAAATACAGATTTTCCAAAAGTCGCCTGTCCAAATGTTGAAGATCCAAATGCGGATTGAGTTGCGTTTTGGTTAAAAACGGAGTTTGTTGAAACTTGAGATGTAGTTTTATCATCAGGTTTACCAATTGAATTACCAAAAGACGAAGAAGAAAATGATCCAAACTTGATATCAGTAGCTGGTACTAAGCTTCCAAAAGCGGGTTTCTGAGATTCTGTTGACGGTGCACCAAAAACAACAGGTTTGGAAACTTCTTTATTTCCAAAAGCAGATGTTGAAGACAGATTACTTTGGCCAAAAATGGGTGCTGAAGACGAATTACTTTGACCAAAAGCAGATGTTGAAGAATTACCTTGGCCAAAAGCAGATGTTGAAGAATTACCTTGGCCAAAAGCAGATGTTGAAGAATTACCTTGGCCAAAAGCAGATGTTGAAGAATTACTTTGGCCAAAAGCACTCTGGCCAAAAGTACTTGTGCCAAAAGAGCTAGCGCCAAATGCGGGTGCACCAAATGACGGTGCTCCAAAAGAGCTTGGCTGTGGAATTTTGGCTTGCGCTTGAGAAAATGAAGCTTTAATTGCTGAAGGAGTTTTGTTTAGTTCTGTGTTATTCGATAATGCAGAACCAAATCCACCGAATGATGTTGATGTAGGGTTGTTTGTTATTTCCATATTAGCAATTTTTGAAGAGCCAATAAGTGGTTCTACTGTTTCGATCATACCAGAATATCTTTGATTTTTTTCAGCTTCAATGGTGTTAAGAATGTGGTAACATAAAAGACATCCATCTGTAGTTAAAACCCACAAAACGGGAACAGGAGGAATAGGTGTATCGCTTTCATCTGGACGCAGCGGAGGTAGGCTAATATTTGAAGTTTTATCAATGCACATTCCTAGTGGTGCTGTGTCGTTGTTGCTATCGTATTTACTGAAAGATAAACTGGCACGCATTGTTTCAGGGAGATTTAGCAAACTCCAGATTTTTTCATTAGAGTTTCCAGGATTCAAAGATTTTCCTATCGAAGCAATATCAGTACTTGCTGATGCAGACATAAACAAAAGAACGTCGTTATCTTGTCCATATCCAAACAGTTCTGCAGAATAACGCATGGGCCCTCTGTTAGTGAGTCCCCATGGAAGGCATGGGTCATCAATTTCCAAGATTTGTAAGCTAGAGTTTTTATCAACCTTGGTTGCAATGTAAACTTTGAACTGATGAGAATAATCAATGTCGTTAAAGTCGGCGTTAGCAGTTTGACCAATATCAAACTCCGAACCACAAACAGTAAGAAAGGTCTGGTCATCGAGCCAACTTAAAAACAAAACAGCCAATTTATCATCAGAATTGTTTTCAGTCACTTTGATAATTCTCTTAACAACCCCAGCAGTAGTTAGGGTTTTGATTGCTCCGCCAGAAGTACCTACTGCTATCTGTTTTCCTTTACGTGACCAGCATATACTGGTAGCATCAGTTAGATCTCCCAAGGCGGTGGTAGCCGAAGGATCTGTAGTATTGAAAATTTTTACACTCTTGTTTGATAGAAGCAGAGCCACAGTGGATGAGGAAGGATCAGGATTTGGTTTTAAGTCTACCAAAACGCTATTTAATTTGGTGGTCATGGTTGGTTGTGCATTTCCCTAAACCAAAAAAGCAATAAATTGTGGAGTTAGTAAATACAAAAAGTTGATTTTTAAAAAGAGGGTTAAAATAAAGTTTTAGTTATATAAAAAAACAATTTAAACAAAATAGGGGTGAGCTGAGAGTATGTGTTTTTAAAATAGTGATTTTCTTTAAAAAGTTTATAAATTTACCTTTGCTAGATCAGCAGCTTTAAATAAGTAAACATGATTAGTAGAGGTTGCAACAATAATCATATCTTCGGATCCAGTTATTGAGATATGTGTGATTATTGCATTATTTGATGATTCAATCTTGGATATAACAACAGAATTCGTATCTATTATTTCACCATTTAAAAGGCTGGATTCAGATTTTCTTTGTAAAGCGGAGTAAACATCTTTGGTATATAAAAAGAAGATAGAATAATCCTGGCATGCAACAATGTAACCGTACTTGTTGCTAATTGCTAAGTAACGGCCATATGATGGAGTTTTTTTTTCAGTTGTGTCAAAAGGTACACTGGTGATCTTAACGACATGATCTTTCCTTATTTCACGAAGTTCTATATTTTCTTTGTTTATTTCACTACATGGTTGAATTTGAGCTGTTTCGATGTTGAGATTCTTACCCGAAGTTGAGGTAGAGAGTGTGCCAAAAATGGACATCTTGAATGATTTGATGAATTTTGTGTAGCTGGTAGAGTTTTATCAAAGATCTGTTGATGGAAGATCAGATTAGTATGGGGGCGAAATAATAAAAAAAAAGGTTCAAAAAGATTAATAAAATTTGAATTGAAAGCAACAAAGGCAAATGTGCAGCAAGTGATTTTGCCTGTTTCAGTATTTTAATTCAAATAAAAATGTTTAAGGGAAGATTAGAATTGGATGGAAAAAGAGAATCTGTTTTACAATCAAGATGAATAATCAGAGTTTGAAAATAAACAAAAAAAAGTTTCTCTCAAAGTTGTCAAAAGCTTGATTTAAAAACTGCGTCGTTTCCTCTCCTTTTGTTTGGCCGAGTCCTCTCCCTTTTGATTGGCCTAATCTAAAAATCAATATTATTGGCTGTTTTCTTTTAAAGCTATAAACTTTCTATATCCTGTTTGATCAGTTTGTTTTTCTCATTAAAACATCTAAATACTATTCTATTTTATATTTCAACTTTTTAAACTATACATCCCATGAAAACTTTTGCCATTCAACCATAATCTTCAAAATTAATTTACTAAAAGATTTTATTAATTATCAAATTACTTGTATTTGAAACTAAATCATGAGCTGGTTAAATTATGTCATTCTTCCTGAAAAAATCAACAAGGATGTAAGTTTTCAAGCAAAAATAGATTAGAGTATACATTTTATTATTTAAGAGTACCTTTTTAAAATATTTTTTCTCACATCTAATAATATTTTATATTCTCTATCACAAAGTTTGGTGATAAAAAACTAGGAATAGGCAAGAAACATATAAAATACTCCGAAGCTTGTGAACTTTTGCAGCATTTAGTGAGCGCCCACAACTTTGGTGAAATCGTTATAAATAAAGATTTCCAATCAAAGAAAGCTTCACAAAATATAACTCAAAGTATCGAGGTATCTTCTTTAAAAAATAATGAGTACACTTTTGGACCTTCTACTCCTCAATCACCAGGATATTATTCAGGCTATGCTAGTGATGATTTTGATGAACAAGAAAACCAAAGTACTTTAGTTTCTGATAATGAAGCCCAAATTAAAAATTTAACCAATCCTAAAGAACCTTTAGAATCTCCAACTGGGGTAGAAAGCAAAAAGGAAGATACACTAAATCCCAAAAACAGTTTCTATTCTGCTCAAAGCTTAAATTCCCCTACATACCAATTTTCCGCATTTGAAAGAAACAAATATACTGGCTTACCCCTCCTAAACTTGGAGGAAATTTTGTATGTTGATAGTTTACATGACATCAACTCATGGAAGCAGTGTTTAAGAATTCTTCAAGTTGTTTTAAATTTGATTACCGCTGTTCAAATTACTGAAACTGATATCGAGGCAAACGTGCATTCTGCTTTTCGATATATGATTTTTATATATTTGGTTCAGAACAGCTCAAAAGAATCATCTGACTTGAATATTTGCCATTTAAACCCGTTAAATCCTGACCAAACCAAAACTCAAATAAAACCTAGCGAATCCCATTATTCTTCAAATAACTTTAAAGATTCGGAAGTTGGTTCAATATCTTCTCTAGAATATGTAGAGTTAATGTATCACAGATGGATTGTACGTTCATACTACCGCGAAAAACTGGCGATATTCGACAGTAACAAATATTACAATTCAATTAATGTCGATAACGATGGTGATATTGAAGTTCACTTTACTTATGTCTACAATTTTATCGAACGAGTTTCCTTTCTACTTGAAAAAGAGCAAGCTTGTGAAATTGATTTTCTCGGTAGTATTGAGATTGCAGCTTGTTATTATGATCTTGCTAGATTTCGCTTTGCTCAAAGTGTGTATTCTGAAGCGCAAAATCTCTTTAAAAAAGCTCTAAGTCTAGACATTTCACTGTTTAATGTACAAGGCAAATCCATGACTCGTATTTTTGGTGACGAAACTACAGCGTTGGAGTACTTTGAGATTTGCGAAAAAATTAATATCCAAAAAACAAACACCGAAAATCTGCTTGATAAATCATCTCAATTTGATCTTACGAAAGTGTCAGCTACTGCAATACCCAAGGCTAATAAATACATCTCGCAGCGCTCATCTTATTCCAATAATTTGCTAGCTAAAAATCTACCTGAAAAACACAATACTGGGATGCTAAAATCCGACTTTTCGTTGTTTGAAAAGGATAATTTTACATGTGAAGTCAATGGAAACAACTATAAAGGTATTCTTCCTCTTCCAAGCCTTGAAATTTCGTGGTCCTTGATAGATAAATTATCACATTGTAGAACCGAAAATTTTTTAAGCGGTATTGAAAGTCTAGACACGATGAAAATTTCTCAATACACATGGGTATCCTCACTTTATATACTGGGAATGCGTTTACTAGAAGAAGATCGCTTTTCTGAGGCTTCAGCTTTTCTGAATTTAGCACTTAATCCCATTGATTCTAATGGAAAACGAAACTATCCGGAGTTTGTGAATCTTGTATCTACCTCAGGAAACAATCCTGAAACATCCCTTGATACTGTCAGAGCACTTGCAATGACTTATATGCATATATCTAATGCTCTACAAAAACTTTCAGAAATTGATTCAAGCACTGAACCAAATTATAATGCTAAAATAAATGAAGAAATTGGTAATGATATAAGAAGTGCTTTCAATACGGAGTGTGCATCAGTAAACACCATTTCTGGACAGCTTAATTTTGTTCCAATTAAATTTAGCTTTATAGAGCGGCTGGTTCTAGCTTGTATGAGACTGGAGCTTCAAGAATTGTTTGTATTTATTGTTGAAAGAGTTGCGTTGCATCCACAATTGTATCAACAGAATCCAGAAATGAATATGTCAATGTTGAATATTGCGTCAGGTCTCTACTTCCTAAAAACTCAGCTAGTTCAAAGCAGAATTTTGAATATTCCTAAAATTCTTGACTCTGAGCTTGTATATAACTCCGTTTACCAAGAAATGGATATTAGCAGCACCAATGCAAACGTCATATCAGAGATTAGAGGGCACTACCAAAGGGTTCTTGATAGCTTACTTTTGATGTTAACGGAAAACAAATTCTATATCCGAGAGTTTGAAAAGTTTTGTCGAAATCTCAACGATACAAATATATGTTTTATGTTAAGCGGGATGTTAATTGGTACTTTGTGGTCTATATTGGGTCGTGAGGGGTTGGGTAATATCAAAAGTTTGAATTCTCATGGAAATCTTACATTATTTTCCTTGTGTGAAGATATTTTAAAACAAGGTTCAGGCTTTGATTTTATAGTTCCAAACACTTTGTCACTATTTCTGAAAAATAACCCACCGCCAACCCCTATCCGTCAGACTCGGAATCTCGATCAAACAGACTCGGATTTAGATGAAACAGCAAGAAATCGTAACCAACTCAATAAAACTGTTGATAGTAATATCGGAGGGCCAAATCTCTATCAAAAAAAATCACGTTTGTCAGCTCAAAATTTGTTGGTGGCAAAACAAACAAAAATCCTAATAGATGTCATTTTGATACTTAACTCCTTCATACTTTTACAACACCCTGACTGTATTCCAACATTACTTAGTTCCTATGACATGTTACTATTAAAATCGGAAAAATTTTACAAGAAACAAGGTACCTCTGAACTTTCGAATTTAAATAAGGGTTTCAACTTTAAAAAAACCCCAACTGATGAGAATGCTTCGTTGAGTAGTCAACGATCAGGAATTAATTTCAATGGAAAATCCAATTCTATTCAGAGAGACTTTGATTTTAATACATGTAATGTAACAGTTGGTGTTCGATTTGGGATAACAAATTCAAATATAGGACAAAATACTGACATTTATGCTTTTTCGGCTGGGAAAAAATTATTAGAGTATATTTTTATTGCGACAAATGGATTTGAGCCAGCATGTCTATTCACTGTTTTAGCCAAAAACTTTGAATCAGAAATCAACCAGCATCTAGAAATAGATTTCAATAACTTTATTTGTTCTGGTACACATCAAAATGCGATTTCAGTAAGTGGCAGAAGCTTGTTGGATTATTGTATCGACTTTTACAAGAAAAATGAGATAAAGCTGCTTATGATAAGACAAAGAATAAATATTTATGTTTCGTTCTTGATAAAAAATCAACTATACCTCTGTGCAGCCGCAGTTCTTCAATTTCCAATAGAAGCCTTTGCAAGTATAAAACCTGATAACAAGCAAAATAAACCAAACTACACCAAAATATTTGAACTTGTTGCTCTTGGAATTGACGCAGGTCAAATCAACAAAGAAACGAGTTTATTTTTCTGGAATCCAGCAGTTTGCCAGCATGCCCAATACTTGTTAAGCTCCAAAACTAAACAATCAAAGAGTAAGTCTTTTGTTTTTCATTATCCTTATTTACAAACTGAATTTGGGAATTCTGTCATCCTTTTCTAACTTTGAATTTTGTTTTGTATTAGAGAGTAAAAATGAGAACTCATTTAATATTAGTGAAGACGTGTACAGCGATGACAGTGATGTAGATTCACAAAGTACTGTATTATCAAACAAAACCAATCCTTTCATAAACAAAATCATTGTAGAGACTGGAAATTCGTATGATGATAATGACAATTTTTCGTTTTTTGAAACACAAATTCGCATGTCCGCTTCAGAATCATTCCAACACAAACTGATATCTCTACAAAAACTATTCATGTACTTGATGACCCTATGATCCAAACATTCTTTGATCCTATGACCATAGATTCCATACAAAAGTGTATTTATTAATTTTTTATTTTCAGGTTAAAATTGAGGTTATCAATATTATTAAGGCTATTATATTTTCTATGAAATTTTAGTGCACTTTGGTAGAGCTTTGGTATTCAACTATCTGTACACGTAGAAGGTTAATATGTTTGGAGTGATTTAACAAAGAAAAAAGTTCATTTTTAAATCTTATGATGTATCTAACTCTTCTTGCAAATCTCCAAAATCTGCTACCAATTTTTTCATTTGGTTTTTTCAAGCTCAAAGTATTTTCAAAAGCTAAAGAATCGTTTCGTTCTCCATCCAATAGTTTCAAATAACTTTGAGGTCCGCCTAAAGACTTTGTTATAGTTTTGATTATTTGTTTTGCAAATTCATTCCTTGTCAAAAGATAGTACAACTTTTCAAGATGGTATTCTTGAACCATATCATTATATTTGACTTTGTACTCTATTTTAGATCTGATTTCTCTAGAATCAAGTTGAATTTGTGCAATCATTTCATTCTTAGCCCTAATTTGTGCCAAGTAATGTTCCTTAATTTTTTTTGTATAAGCTTTCAATTCTGCTCGAAGTGCTTCTTTCTGACTTTGTGTTAGTTTTTCAATTTTTCCTAAAAAATTCAAAGATAAAAGATTAAAGAGTTGCGTATAAAAAAAAGTGCCAAACCAAACATCAATAAAAAGATCAAATAAATAGCATTTAAGAAAAAAAATGTTTTATATAAAAAAAACTACAAGTTTAATTACCTTCAAATACATTTTTAGATCTTTGATAGTTTACAATATTTGATTCTAGATTAGGATTAATTTTGTTTTCATATTTTTCCAAAGCATTATTCTGGGCAAAAGATTCAAGTATATTCGAACACTCGTCTTCCAAATCATTAGCTATTTTTTCAAGATTGTTTAACTGAAAATCGAATTTCTGTTTCAAAGTATCGTCATTGCCTAAAATTTCGTCTTGACATTTAACAATATATCTCGATTCCTTCTTAAAATCTAATGCAAGTAAAGATTTACTTTTGAAATCCAATTTATTCTCATAATTATCTTTCAGGGGGCTTTGATTGTTCAGTGTTTGTAATATATTGGTATAAACTTCATTATATACACTTGATGATTGATTTGTATACTCTTTGGCTCTTGTTATAAGCTTTTCAAGATCACTCAGTGTATTTTCAAAAGAATTAATACCTAAATCACTAATTCCCAACAATTTTTTGTTTGATGTTACATATTCAAATAAACTATAGAGCACAAAAGACTGAGAGTTCACTATCGATAACAATGTGTTTGAAATGTTAGATATAATATTTGTTTTGGAGAAAAGTGTACTCAGTATAGTGCAAACAGTTTGTAGTTGTAAATCAAAAGATCCTTGAGATTGATTATTAAGCATTGATTGTTGAAAGTTATCATCAAGTTCGCCGGACTCCAAACCGTTTCTTTCGTCAGCAGTCAATATTCCACTACTGATTTCAGTATTTTGAGAGAATATAATATGTTTATCTACACTTTCTATATTAGTCAAGGTACCAGAACTTGACTTCAAACCTACATATTTTTGAGAATTAAGATAGTTTTCAATTATGCTACATAGTTTGCTGACATCTCCAAAAAAAGCTACATTTTTTTCCATAGATGAATCAGAAAGTTCTGTTATCTTCATTAAATCTCGCTGTACACTTGTGTTTTCAAAGTCGCCAGTACTAGTTGAATCGCTGTAAGCTTTATTTGCCGATACATTTCCATCATTCTCAACAATATTGTTTTGTGAATCCATGTTTGGAGTATCATTTAAATCGCTTATACCGTTATTTTTACAAAATATCAATGTGCGATTTTCTGCACGAAGTTTGCTTAAATCAAGGTATGCGCTATCTAAGGATGATCGAATTTTTTTTAATAGAGTCTCCATTTTCGTATTCAGTTTTTTGTATCTCACCACCTCATTTTTGTATTGATAAAGTTGAAGTTGTACTTCCTCATTTGTGGTTTCAGGTTGTAACGAAATTAAAGAGTTCTGTTCGTGTATTCTCGGGAGGGTAGGAGAAAAGTGTGAGTTTACAGTTTCTTGGTAATTATCAAAACTATTGAATGAAGCTTTTCTAGATTGACGTTCAGTCAATGACTGATTTCTGGCACTTTTCAAGTAGTATTCGCCTTGCTCTTCGTTGTAGTTTCTTTGCGAAGGACTCGTAACGAATTCGCTTTCCAGGAATGAATATCTTGATGATTGGTGCTTTGAGTTTAAGCCATCCTTTTCATGATGGTCTTCTTCCCACTGCTGAAGGACATTCCAAGAAGGAAGTTTTTGGTGTTCAGTTCTTCCAAGTCTTTTCAGCAAGATGGTTTTATCTAAACGCGCTTTAATCAAGGATTCCCTGACTAGTTTAAAGTTTTTGTAACAATCTTCTATAAGACATGTGATGTTTTCAAGATTATCCTGATGTTGATCAATTGCAAGTGCTGAATCCAATGGCTCATCGAGGTTGATTTGGTTCTGGTCAAATAAAGCATTAAGCATTGACTCATCATCTTCTACAGCACGACTTTCCATTGTAGCAATCTCAACGCTTCTTCTTTCCGCCGAATGGTTACCATTTGACGTCCTTGGTGTGTTTCCTGATTCATTTTCAAAATGGACAGTATGTTCCAAAGTTGTCTTAAATATTCTTGTTATATTTAGTATTCTGGAAGCAATACTACTGAATACAACTTGAGAAGCTTTCCATCGTTCAACCTCTTCCATTAACTGTTCTTCTTCAAAGGTGGGTTTAGTCATGGTAAAATACTCATTTGAGTTCGATTTTGAAATAGGAAAAGATAAATCTTTATTCTCAAGGTTTAGGGTGTTATAATCAGAACTAAATGACATGACAGATTCCTCTTTTTCATTTGATCTTGGAGTGTGACTTTTATCTTCTAATTTGGGCATATCATTTTTCTCAAATGTTTTGTTGTACTTTTCGAATAGTTTTTCCAATTTTTCTATATGTTTTTGATATTTTTCTTTGTTTTGGTATAAAATGTTGAGTTCAATGTTGTCTATAATTGCAGAGACGCTGTTATTACTCATGCTTTTAAAAAAGTTTTGAATCCTTGAAAGTATTATTTTAGCTAGCTCGCTTGTAACCTTTATATTTTCAAAAGAAAGTAGTTTTATATGTTTTTTTAGTACAGTTCTTTCAGATAGGAGTGCTTCTTC